>JTDE01001436.1:132623-147106 GCA_014338405.1 Paragonimus skrjabini miyazakii | reverse complement strand
TTACGTCTTCGGAAGACTGAAACAAAGAAATCTCTAGGGAACAGATTTTCAAGATATTAATTTCTGCAACATATCACAAATTTTGAACAACTCTAATTGCTACGAATTAATTCTTAACTGAAAGATAACGGAGATATTCACGTTCTACCGATTACACGCAGCGTATTATCCAGCCGTCAAACAGTTGTTGGTCGGCCCCATTGCACACGGTTCCTGAAACGTCCGGCGACTGGCGTCCGTGCGGCGATTTTCGCGTACTCAACAGCGCTACAACCCACGATCGTTACCCAATTTCCCATATTAATGATTCTTCTCTTACCCTCGATACCAAAACCGTCTTTTCCAAAATTGACTTAGTGCGCGCTTATCATCATATTCCCGTTGCCCCTGAGGATATTCCAAAGACGGCAATCACAGCCCCGTTTGGTCTTCTTGAGTTACTCAGAATGCCATTTAGTCTACGTAACGCTGCCCAAACTTTTCAACGTTTAATGGACCAAGTTACCCGAGGTTTGGATTGTGTTTATGTTTATCTTGATGATGTGTTGATTGCTAGTGGCGATCATTGTGAATATTAACAGCACCTCCGCCTATAATTCGAACGTTTCGTCCAATATGGAATCACTATTAATCCCTCGAAGTGTGTCATCGGTGTTGATTCACTGGAATGTTTAGGACATATAATCGATTCCAAGGGAATCCGACCGCTGGGCACAAAAGTCAAAGCGTTACAAGATTCCCCCTTCCCGAGTCAATTGAAAAACTCCAACGTTTCATCGGCATGATCAACTACTATCGTCGTTTCATACCAAACTACTCACACCTTCTACAACCGTTGATTGACCTCATACGTGGATCAAAGAAAGGCGCTGTTTTCGATGCCCAAGCGCTACATGCGTTTAACACTGGAAAAAAAAATTAACAAAACCATTGCATGGTTCCGTTTTAATATCGACCCTAACATTCGAGTGTTTCTCTCAACCGATGCTTCAGCAAACGCAGTGGGAGGAGTTCTCCAACAGCTTGTCAACGAAGAATTACAGCCCCTCTCGTTTTTCTCTGAAAAGCCGTCCCCTGCACGAGCTAATTGTAGTACGTTTGGCAGAGAACTACTCGCGATACACCTATCGATTCGGCATTTCCGGCAATTGTTAGAAGGTCGAGTTTTCACCATTGTGACAGACCACAAACCACTTGTCTACGCTTTCAACTATTCACCGGACGAACATTCCCCTCGTGAAATCCGCCATCTCGACTTCATCGCACAATTTACAGCGGATATTCGTCACATTTCAGGATCTGCCAACGTCATCGCCGACGTCCTTTCAGGACTACATATTGATGCGGTCTCAACTTCAACAGAGATTAGCCTGGAGAAATTGGCAGAAGCACAGCCGAACGACGAAGAGCTATCTCATTCAGAAACATTCTCATCTCTCTGGCTGTCCGAGGTTCCCTTTCCTAACTCTCATTCTACTATTCTGTGCGAGGTATCTACTCCCAATCCGCGACCGTTTGTTCCCATAGCTTATCGCACACCCCCGCTCGACTTCCTACACTAGCTTTCACACCCCGGAGTACGCCCCACTCTCAAACTCATTTCTGAACGTTACGTGTGGCCTAGTATGAACCAGAATGTACGCATTTGGGCGAAATCCTGTTTGCACTGCCAACGTAGCAAGGTCCATCTTCATGTTGTCTCCGCACATCACCATCTCCCCACGACGAATTCTCGCTTCTCTCACATCCATCTGGACATTGTTGACCCTCTACCTCCATCCGATGGAGGGACTTTTCTGTTCACTAGTGTTGATCGTTTCACTCGTTGGCCGACGTCTATTCCCATATCAGACACCGCTAGTTCTACGGTTGTCAGGACGTTTCTGTTCCACTGGGTTGCTAACTTCGGTGTACCTTCAGTAGTTACTACCAATAGAAGCGCGCGGTTCCAATGCCAGCTCTTCCGTGATATGTCGTATATTTTATTCATTGTCGCTTGTATTCTTGCATTGGCGAGTAGTTCGGCAGACGAGAGAACCATGCAGATGTGGTGTAGCAATAAATATGGAAAAAACTAAAAATAACCCGCAGTAGTTGAGAGAAGAGCGAAATCGAGAGCGAGGGTGAGACTGTGCGGAGTAAAACTATTTTGAGACCAGCCTTCACTTTGCCCCCATGGATCCCCTACGGGCGATCGTCAGACCCCATTTTCACCCACCACCAACCCTCGAAACCCTCGGTGTCCCCTATGGTACTATTGAGGGTGTACTATTAGGGTATATGTGTACGTGATAATGCAGAATTTATCTATCATATCAGTAACTGATGATACGGCTTTGAACTTAAGCCACTAATCATGTTGCAGCTTTCGAGGCTGTTTTTGAAAATCGTGAATTTCATACTCTTACACAGCTCCAGGAGTTTTTGCGGAGATGTATAGAGGGTGTTGGTGCTATGTACGCTCGTGGGACGAGCTATAGGTCGAAAACAGTTTTGAAATACGATCAGGTAAGGCAGCATGAAACCTTGAGAACCGTTTAGACTTATTCTCGCTGTACGAAGTACAAAAGATGTAACGGTGAATGCAGAGGTGTGCGACGTGTTTAACGAGTTAATGCTTTTCGTGTCCAAGAATTCAGTTCCTCGCGACACATATTGCAAATCACGATTTCCTGTGGTCAGAAGAAATGCCTGTCTGATTGTGAGGTCATTCATGTTAAAGCACAACCTTCCCCTGAATCGTTTGGTTTGTGAGTTTCATCCCACAAATCGCAGACTCATCGTCAGTGAACTGGACAACTGTAGGAGTCCGTTTGAGCACAACGCACTGAATGTTATTTTCGTCGTTCAATGTGGCTTCCTTGCATACACATTGTTTCCGTATTTCAGAAACATTGCCACCTTTACAGTAAACGTTTCGGTAGTGTTACTTTTCGTTTGCAAAGGCCATTTCCCAATTCATGATAAGTGTTTGGCGGAGTATAACTTGTCAATTGGAACGTTAGTTAGCCCGCAGCTTCAGCAGCTCGTTGCAGTAAACATCAATCGCCATTGCATCATTTGCCGGTAAAGCTACATGGATGCAGTAGCTGCACGCATTGATCTCCTCTAACAACCTCACTGCTCTCGCCAGCAAAACAGTTGAACGTGTAAAGGCTACCTTATCTTCATTCGACTTACTCGTTAGCACGCATGCGGACAATAAAGCAACCAAGGTGGATGAAGAACTGCACATAAGATTATCATGTGGATGTTGCGGTGAACCGGTGTAAATGAGCTAATCTCCCACTCTGAATGCATCCCAGCAACCGACATATGTGTGTCCATTCAGTGACAAGCAGCTTCAACCTCCGCCACCTAGTAGGTGCACGTTTTCAGTTTATTTTTGTCAATCCCGTCTACTTTAGCTAACGTTCGCACACACATGGATAATGACTATGAGAAGGAGACCTCGCACAGCACCTATCAAGGATGTTGATTTGGACCTGCCAGTGGACGACATACCCCGTGCACATAAGTACAAAAAACGGCGGATTGACATAACCTGAAGTGGTTCATCTCTTGACATCATTGAACAAAGTGAGTTCCCCCACAGATGTACACATAGTTGTCTTGCAGATGTCAGATGTGATGAACCAGATGATGAAGACTTTATGTGATACCATATTCCGTCATCGAAATGAACTCATACTACTCCCTGAAGAAGGTCGTAGGTAGAATGTACCGATTTTTACGAGCTCCAAATGAATAATTCGTATCCGATAGTACGAATGGATAAAGCAATTATGAATAATTGAGCATAGAGTACTGTTCGACTTCACTTGTAATGTAGGACAAATGGGTGCGGCGAACATGTTTTCAAGCAGTAAGTGCTGTTCACTGTCTTTCATTTAGTAGTCCACTTTGCCAGCATACGAGCGGACGTCACACTGAAGTAGGTCCGCCATTAATTGACTGATTAGGTAACATTAACTAGAAATTTCTGATGAGACTTTTGCAGTCTTCATGGAGTCTTCGATAATAATTCTATGAGCTCCAAAAATTAAGTTCACCTTGATATTCGGATTAACTCTGTTGCGAAAAGTTTAAAATTTCGACAGCAATAGGTGGCTATTCATGCTAAATATAACCAGGATTCTGCCATTGTGATGAACAATAATTACCACAGTAGCTTACTTTTGCACCTTTATTAAAAGCTTAGTCCTCATGACCGAACAACGGTTTTATTGTCGAAAGAAAACTCAAGTTTTCTCGCCTAATAAGACTCACATTTCAGGGAAAGCATATTTTTCCCATTATGTCGGAATATTAATTTGGCGATTTAATTTGATTTCAATTGTCAATTGTTATGCGACTGAACTTACTCATATTACTTGCTTATGCCTTTGGACAATCAAAACAACTTCCTGCAACAGATTTCTATAGATATTGAAACTGAAACACGCCACAAAATTATAATAACTTCGTTAACTTAAAAACCCCGAATACCCTCAGAGATTTCACAGATATTTTTGGTCTACCGATTAGATGTTGCGTCAGGATATTATGCACCACGGATTACAGAGCAACGACCGCCAGCAGCGAAATGAATAAAACCGGCGATTGTGTAGTTCGCTAGTATGCTGCTTCAAGGCCGGAACGAATTGGAAACGGCCATTTAGACACGAAAAGAGATTTATTTTATTTTTGATGAAATAGTAAAAGGCATATTACGGGGGCAAATATATTAATTTTTATCGAGTATAATGGTTGTGTCGCAATGAGAAAAATCGGCTGTACCTAAAAATGGCTCACATTCGCAGTTTTGTTGAAAAAATGTAATTTTTTTTCGAAAAAGCTTTCTTAATCGATTTGACGTTCTGAAAAAGCTTCCAGCGGAATTTTCCCGGTGGAATACAAATTCTCATCTGGCAGAGACGCTCAATTTCACGTGGTTTGAGAAAATATAATAGGATTTAGAATTTTCGACTACGTTGCATTTACATTGCATTGTGCACGAAATAAAACAGTAATTCCTGATGAAAGGTGTGTCGTCATCTGGATTATGTGTTTAGTCTGTTTTCCTGATAGTATTTCCGGTGGAAAACGGTCTACATTATCACGTGGTAGTTGCTTCTTACTGTATGGTGTACACATGAGCAACGCGTCCCACTCTATCAATAACGATGTGCGTATATTTTTTATTGCTTATTGACTATGCTTGAATGTAACTTGCCACGTGTACGCGAGCCAATGCTCACTTATCTGACAGATAATGACCAACTTTGATGCGCGTTATTAATCCGACGGAAACATTGATCCCCACTTCTATCAATTATACTACAACCCTTCTATCTTCGTATCATGAACGCTTATAATTCCGGTGACTGGGTCTATGTTTTTGCACTCATGTGACGTCCGAAATATACGCCTACCTGATGATAGGTGTGCGCATTAACTATTCGGTAGGGACTGGCAATGTTCTTGTTACTCACAGTGTACTCGGCACTGTGGAAGTCCCGAATGTGGAGCTGGGATGTATGTCGTTGTGCGGATGTAGTCTATCTAATTTTCTCCCATCGTCATGAGATAGCCCAAAGAAGAGGGTTCGCTGCCACTGAGATGATAAAATGACATGCCCTGTGTAGATAAAACACGTTTAAAAAGCTTTTCCAGGTTTATGTCAGACAGCTGCTTGAGTGAGTTACTCTGATCGCATATACTGGTCTGCGGAGTTATAATCCTTGTTGGGTGTGTCTAGCATGCAAATACCAAGCTAAACTGCCACATGTGACGTACGAGTTGTAAATGGAAATTCTTGGGATCTACCCACTTGAAGTACGACGACTCATAGGTGACTAAGACCATAGTAGAGAACAAGCCGAGTTGTTTTAATAGCTGGTAACAGTGAGCAGCGTCATAAGAAGAAGCCATATAAGCCATTCCGTCGGACCCTTCTTAAAAAGAATCTGTTGCTCAACATGATTATGGCTCATCCAAGGAACCTTTTGCTTGTTGTCGTTACTTGCTTCTTTAAGGATCGTTTTGAAGGGTCATCAGACTCCCATTTAGTAGGAACCTCGATAGATTTGTAATTTTACGCTGTTTTCGATGCTTGCCGCAGTTCTCAAGGGCGGTTTCATACATTTTCTCAATGAATGGTGTCCAGAACAACGGATGTTCGCTGAATGTTGAAGCGGACGAATTGACCGGATCCAGTTGGCTAGGGCATTCAGGCTAGAGCTAGTTTATTAAATGTTGAAGTCACTGATTCTTTGGGTGAAGAGTTGGAACGTCCCAAGAACTGACGGGCACTTGGCGTAGTTTATGACGGAGTTACTTCAGTATGCTAATCAAGTCGTGTATTTTAGCCTCTGAAATAGAAATTGCCGCTTAGAGTGTGCATAGCGGTCAACTACGAAATTCGTCCCAGATTTGGGCAACATAGAAAAAGAGCCTCGACTTGAAACTCTTGATATCTATCCAGGTGAACCACAATGACTTCATTCCAACATATTTCTTTGGCAACTTGGGTTCCGCACACTTATTACTTAACGGTTGTCAGAAAGTTAAACAAGTACCAGACAACCAAGTTTTACTGAAGGTGTTCCAGGATTGTCTGAACAAGCGTTGTTACCATGCCTTGGGATGCAAGGCATTTCGGCTCATGAGGCGTCCGTGCTCACCAAAAGTTACAGCTATTTTACGTCACTTCTTATCTCTCGTTTAGAAGACATTTTCTCGTTTACCAAGAAGCAATTTGGATCACTATCTCGAACTAGTCGACAGCTATTTAACTTGCACGTACAAGAAGTTGTGTGGCGCAAACGGAATCCCTGTAACTGTGTGGGACGACTGTTGTTTACTTTCTCGCACACGGACTGCAACTGCTGCTAGGTTTCATTATCGGTAGTTATCAGTAGTTTTTTCAATTTATCGTCTGCCTATCTGCATTCTCTAGATCACCACCTCAACGTTTTCTCAAGTTAAATGAATTGCATAAGCAGAAAATATTGAGGACATGTCCGAGTAAGCCGGTTGCAGCATATATATTACACTTTCAGTCTATCGCCAATGTAGAAACCTGGCTGTTCGCCAAGTACCATTTCATAGTCATACCCGGAAATGGCAATCCCGCGAACCAACTCGACAAACTGTTCTCCACCTTAAAAGTTGTATATAGTACAATATACTTGGATTCATTATTAAACATTGCGAACCAACTCGACAAACTGTTCTCCACTATATATCACATATGAGTTACATATAGTACAATATATGTAACGTTTGCACACTATTTTCTATTTCAAAATTCTAATTGTTATTCACACTTTTCACTTTCCTCAACTTCACGTAAACAACCAACGTTTAAACCAACTTAATCGAACTAATCGATAATCAATAAATACAACTCACTCACTTCTCGGTTCGCGAGCCTTGCGTTCTCTCTGCATTCGGGTCGCTGGTGCACGGAATTTTGGAGAGTTAAAAGCTAATGGAATCAAACGACTATTGCGGCAAAGTTCCTTATTTATCTATCATTGGAATTACCTCAGTTGTTGACCTCCAAGATTAATTAGGAACGACACGACGGATTGTATCTGTTGGATGCTGCATTTGATGTAGTGGAATTCTAAATCAAAGCACTTTAACGAACTATTGTGAGTTGATCGTTTCCATTTTTATCACCTTTTTGATCTCGTGTTCATACATGAATTTTGTATAGTGTTTAGATCCACTACATATACTTGGATTCATCATCAAGCATAGCTGATTCCGATCTATTTAGAGAATGAAATCGTTAGCTTGGTCCCGCTGACCTGGCCCAAAAAGGTCTGAGTATGTAATATGCGTTCATACTAGTAACTGCTTCAACCTCATCCTCTCAAGCGATGAATAACGTTTCCGAATGCAGTATCCGTTCGCACTAATAGATGCTCCATCCGATTGATTAAGGCTATCAACAACGTCTCAGCATGCAGTATGCGTTCTAACTAGAGACTATTCCAACCCAAATCACTTAAAATATGAATAACGTCTGGGTGTACACTGCAGGTTCACATTAGTAAATGATTCGACCTCATTCACATAAGCTATGTAGAAAGTCTGAGTATGCATTCACACTAGTAGATGCTCCAGCATGATTCATTTAAGCTATGCATAACGTCTCAGAACGCAGTACGTGTTCACACAATTATCTGCTCCTTCCGAACCACTTTTTTTCATGAACAATTTGGAGAACGGACACATGCGGAAAGTGATGGAAAACCTGTATTTGAAACGTTTCAGGTAAATGGTAATCATCATCTTTGACTCCGTTGATTGCCATATTGATTGGAATATATTTCTGCACCGCGATAGATACTTGAAGTTCTAAACCTCATAGTGTGTCCGGCTGAGAGGTATACCTCCCGGTGATCGGCATGCTACTTGATTTAATCCGTTTCCTCATATTGTTCCGTATAAACGCCACACGACCTCAATCTTGTTTGAAACAATGCAGTAGAGTGAATAAAATTTCCTTCTGAAGATTCTCGATGATAGAGTGGAAAATGATACCCTTTTTTTACCCCACACCATATACACCGAAGATGGAAACAACCACATGATAGCGTCATTTCCAACCATTTCTGACAGCAACGTTTTATCGACCAGTATCTACCTAAAATCTTACGAACAGGGAGAAATAATAATAAAAATTTCGTATAGACAAGGAAGCTGGAAATGTCATACATGTTTCACTACCGAATGTGTCAGTGTTCTTGTTGAAATGCAATGCCAACACTGTATGGTCGTATATCTCCATTTTGATCATATCTGCGAAACTCAGCAAAAGAAGCACTCTTAGACCATGGGATGACGTATTTCATCTTGAAAATGGCAATGATCGCAGTTATGAGACATGAAAAAGTGAGCTAACGTCAATAACGAGTTATTTTCGCGAAAATGGTTGGAAAATTTTCGTCAGCAAACCAATGCTTTTGGGACTTATTCGATGTATTTCAATTTTTCCATTAACGCCGCTCATCTACAATTGATGTACTGTAGATACTTTGTCTGAAACTCCGATTTTAAAATTTCAGAAAATATTTAAAAATCTAGGATTCGCGTCAAAATGACCGTTTTGCCTTTTGAATGACCTTCAGGGCAAGTCTTGTGAAACGGATAGTTGCCTTACTTTGATTTCTGTACTCATGGTAATTTCCAAAACGGCGTAACACCGTAGATGCGCGTGATTAAATTTAAAGGATGCTGGTTTTTTCAGCCTGAACAATTGTCTGGTATCTATAGGCACATGTTCTTAGTTAGATTTGATGCATCTTGTTTCACTTTAATTAAAATTTTGTGCATGTATACCGAGGCATCCTTTCGTTAGGCTGGAAACAACTCGATACTGCCGTCGCTTGATTCACTGTCTCCAATCCCAATGGATTATTCCCTGTGTTTAATGGTCAGGCGACCTACTTATAGCCCCCGTTAAAAAACGGTCCGTTTAAAGTAACCCGCCTTGCATTGCCGAATTCGTGAAATTTCATTTCATACTTCTCATCGCGGCGTCTCTCAGGCATTGTATGTTGTGCCTATTGCAAACAGACTAAGTTAAATTAACTATGACTGCGATGTTTGCAATTCACCGGAATAGCTGGTTGCTAGTCCGGTGGGCACCACCAGCACCTCGGTGATCATCACTTTTGATGTGGCACACAAAATCAACAAGCCCCGTCATGATGCTGTTCGAACTAGTGCGCATCAGCGTACTGGGGCTGTGCTAACTTCATCTAAACGCGAATTAAATACTTAAGTTATAGGCATACGTCACTCATAGTTGGTTTTCGTTTGCCGTTGCGCTCAGTTAGTACTGATATGCCCGTCATTCAAAAATCTGCCATCTGGTCAAGCGTCATGAGGGTACAGGACCTCATCGGATACCTTGATTTATATCTTCGGTTACACGACGTACATTATCGTGAATGGTGGCTTGCTGCTCATGTTCATTTAAGACTTGAACCAAGTTGTTCCCCCTGTATTGCCCATTTTACAAGAAAAGCTTGTTCTGCACATGTATACAAATCGAGACTCGTACGTGTTTCCACCGCGACCACAGTTGAATCTGTAAAAGTTGATGTAGCATAATTGAAACTGCACTTTTCCGACTACGCCTCACTCTTTCCTGATATATAAATTGTGTCGGTTGTCAGCATGAAAATCTGATTGCTGCAAACCCAACCACTGGTAACCGTTTTCTCAGCGCAACTATCTGTAATATAGATTATAAATGTCGGGACGACGGAGAACACAGTAATTCAAGAGAAGTTTCTTGAGATTAATCTAAAGCTAGAAAATGTGTTTCTACAGAACGTAGCTTACAGTCCAAGCTCTAGCATTGTCCCAGACGAATCCTTACCGCTGCTTTTGGAAGATACTGCGACCGTCCCAGAAATTACCGTATACATGCTCAGGCGTTTCTGCTACAAACGCAATGAAATTCCAGTAGGTCTCACTTCTATCCTGATTGTTCCGAAGACGATTGTAGAAGGTGAAGAGCTGATTAAGTGGCATCAATTGCCCGTTTGATAGTTCCATTAGTGAATATACAGTCTCAGGAAAACGTCCGCAGGCCAGTTTAGTCAAAATCGGCTGTAGGTTTGCTTATAGGCTTAGTGACTTTTCTAAACCTGAGCTTCGTTAAATCCGGCGACGTACATCCATTATTTCACTGGTTTGGCGGTCGGTGTATAATTTCTCTGCTTCTATCAGGCCTGCTCCGCCGGAGATGAACCTTTTCTGGTCCGTTTGAATTATCAAAGGGACTAGTGAGGTAATTTTGTATATCCATGTTGTATTGTTTATTCGACTTTAAGCGGTCGATTTGTGCATTTGTGGCACATTTTTACTGTTGATACCCAATTTCACAGTAAAGGTAAATGGCCGATTGTTTTGCACATTTACTGCCTACCGAATCGCAGTGTAAAATTATCGACCAATCCTTGTTCTGAATTCAGTGTCCATTGTTTATCTACGCTTTGCTTGAAGGCGGTTCGGTCGTACCACACACCACCTTGTTAATGATTCCAAAAACTCTCGCGGGTAACTCAAAATTTGATTCAAATTCTCTCGTTGTTATTGTCTACGCATTTTTTTGCTCTATTGGTGTCATGTGCATCAAAAATTACATACGATTACTGTAATTTGTTACCGAATAACATGCAGAATCATTACGTATTGAAACTTTTGGGTTGCATTGTATCAGTTTCTGTATCTGTTTTATATTGTGTATTGCTTGCTTCTACTGACAATGACGCGGGTCAGATCTAACGGTGCTGGGACGCAATTGACTGAGGCAGCGAGCATTTACGGCCGTTATAGATGCAAAATGCTCGTACAAAACTGTATGTAGCGCTACTGGTGCCAGAAGTGGTATCACATCAAATGCACTGGCCTCAACAAACACCAGTATAAACAACTTGCTTCTTCTGCTTTAAGTTTTATCTGCATGAGCCGCAGAGTTGACGAAAGTCAAAGCACCGCTTCGCCGCTGAGTAATCACGCACGCGTCACGAAAACTGAAGTCACGCAGAAAACCTGCGACTGCAAATGCGGAGCTGTTTTGCGTAGCACTATATGTCCTTCCATTTCTTCCATGGGGAATAGACTGGAGGAATACCAACGGACTCTGTCCAAAATGAAGCTAGAACTCCATTCCCTAAACGAATACAAAGTGATTGCCCCCTGGTGTTGCGGTCACCAAGATGGCAGTTGCCATGTCAACTGCACATATAAAGAAAGCAGCGGCGAATATGAAATAAAAAGCTCTCAGAGTAAGATGAGTTGTTTTACGGGGCTGCTTCCTCACAGCGTCTTCACCAACCGAACTAGCTAAGTCAACCTTAGCTTCTCCGTTCTCCTCGGACGTTACAAATCTCGTACTTGCGAGCAGACTACGCCCCAAAGCAACCAAAAAGTCACTCGGCCTTTTGATAACCTTGCCAGCTATGCTGAGTCCCGAAAAAGTGGTGGAAAAAACAGAGGCTTTGCAATCCACCAACGTCCACCTGAAGGGTGTTTCTTCCGACCGCTACCGGCAATGAAGGGCGAAACGCGAGCAGCAGCCAAAAACTAAGTCATGATTTATGGCAGATCGGACACTACAACTGGAGACTAAGGTTGTGGTTTCTGCTCCAGTGGTATTTACTTAGACCTACGTGCCAGTGACGGAACGCTAGAATGCAGTTTCCGTAGTTGCCATCCCAACGACCGACGCTCCAAGCAAGGGCAAACGTGTTCAAGACACCACACAAACGCCGTTCTCCGCGTTACCTACGCCAAAAGCCGCCAAGGAGCCTCACAGAAAGTTCTTTCTCTCAAGAATTCGGAACACCGTGGGCCTGTTTGGAATGCCGCTTATAAATCAAGAAAACATTTTATTAGCACGCTCCACAAACACTTTCTGTGAACGGCTCCATAAAATTGCGCGCAATACCTCCCTTCAAACCCTGCATCCAACAGACGAAGAAATCAAATTTTCCGTGGGTGAAAACTCTCAAACACTCACCGAAAAAGTGGAATTTAACAGGTGTTCAGGGGTCGCAAGTTGCAACACCGAAAGTGCTGGTCAAGCCTACTATAGGGACGTTGATGTACGCACAAGCAATGCCGTCGCGCCCACGGCCTCGAAGGAGGGCCATCAGAACCACTCAGCCGTACATGGGGAGTCCAACACCACCATCCTCCCCAATTCTAGGTATTCTTTCCAAAACTCTTCCTCGCACCCCCTCTCTCTTTTATCGAGAGGTCAAATGAGGAAGTGGCTCTTAGGTGCATGCACACGAACTGTCTGACTTTGTTTAATAATTTACCGGAAATCAGACAGTTAAATCATGATAAACGACCCCACATTTTTACTTTCGCGGAGACCTGGCTTTCAGGTGACATCAGTGATAGTGAACTGAGTGTCTCCGGGTATTCAGTTTACCGAACTGACTCCACCTGAAGGAGAATGGGGGTTCTGCGACTTTCCTTCAGCACTGTATCCCAACACCCACGGTTATCGGTGGATTTCGTTCCCCTGATGAATGTGATGCTCTGTGGCTTCGATTGGCCTAGCGTGGCCGAGACTCACTCCTAGTAGGGGATATCCATCGTTCTCCCTCATCTGACGTCTCTGATGATAACACTCTTCTTGTAAACCAAGACGACTTCCTAGACCTACAAAACTTTACCCATATGCTTATAATGGGAGACTTTAGTGCACCGAAGATGAACTGGGCACCAATTTCCCGCCAGGATTGTGAAAGCGGATTCTCGACTCCCTTATCGACGCTGATATGACAAAGAGCGTAGACAAAGCATGTCGACGTCCCGACGCAGCATCGTTCTGGCCAGACTGTCTCTCTGCTCGACCAAGTTATCACTAATAAGAGCCACCTGGTAGACAGGATGATCATCAAGTTACCATTGGGACAAAGTGACGACTCTCTGCTCATCTTTGATCTTATGTGTTACTGGTTAAAAAAACCAGTAAAGAAGTCCACAGTTCAAAACTGTAATCAGGCTGATTTCAACGGTTGAGAAGTCGCCTAAGTTCACTTCTTTTTGACTACGGCTCCGTGGACCAGAACTACGGTGCACTTCAAAGCGCAATTGAGGAAGCAGACGACTTATTTGTTCCGCGCAAGCTATGCACTTTTTCTTATCGGTCAACTATTCCGCGCAGAATACGTCGTCCCCTTGATAACCGTTCCTACTTATTCGCGGAGAGGAAGCCCACGAAAAAATTGGAGTATCTAAGCGCGTTCTACGTTGTTCAGAATAGGTGTAGACGGGAAATCCGCGAACGCTCGAAACTCGTACAAGAAAGGTCTTCCTCTAAGCTCGCGGGAACGAAAACTTCTTATTTAGGCACATGCGACGATTAAGAAAGAAAAAACCCTCGGCACTTTCTGTACGACTGCCTGACAGGTAGACCTCATCTGGCGCCCCGGTTGTGGCCGAGCTATTCAAGGAGTAGTACTCGATAGTCTACAACGTCGCGCCGCCGGTCTGGCACCCAATCCTTCCACTGCAGAATTTCCAACATCCACTGGTTACCGCTGATTTTCCTGTGCTAGAAGCTAGAAACCTTTTATCGAAGGTGAATCTATATAGAGCAATAAGTCCTGATGAGATCCATCCTAGAATTATCAAAGAAGCAGCTGTTATTCTGGCAGAACCCTTTTACAAGCTGTTTACTCAGAAACTCCAGAGTAGTAATCTTCCCAACGCATGGAAAGAGGTGATGGTCACGCCCATATTCAAAACGGGGGACCGGCTAGCTATCGGCCAAGGAGCGCTTACTAAAGCGTGCCATCCTCAGTCACTTCTTATCAAACCGTTTTTTTCCACTCAGCATGGCTTCCTTCCGAACCGGTAATAAATAACTAATATGCCTATTTTCATGGATAGCCTGACGGAGGCCAGAGACAATGGCCCCATCTCATTATTATTATTATTATTATTATTATTAT
>JTDE01001436.1:40654-114300 GCA_014338405.1 Paragonimus skrjabini miyazakii | reverse complement strand
AGCAAAAATTGATGGGGACAATTTGGGTAAAGTATTACTTCCTCCTACAAAACTAGCTTCTCTGCACAGAAGACATCAAAACGTTGATACTTGAAGGAAACTTTGATGAGAAAATCAGCTCTTTAGGTTCCGCGTTGTTACACTTTAGTCGGCTGAAGATTTTGGACTTATCGCGAAACCTACTTAAAAGCATTCAGGTACGTTTTTGGCAGTCTCTGTCGCATATCCATCTCATTTTGTTTTGTAGGGAATCGAACATATAATAACTCTTGAGGTTCTTAATCTATATTACAATTCGATTGACGACGTGGCAGAAATTAAACGCTTGCAATATAATACCAACTTGCGGGATTTAGACTTACGCTTGAATCCGGTTGCTCGCGTAAGTTTAGATTACCGCCTCTACTTAACACATTTGTTACCGAAACTGACGTCTCTAGGTAAGTTGCATTTTCAAAGGATACGATTGGTTTCGAATGAAAACTTGTTCACATCAAGTGTTAATATTACTGTATCCTCAGCGCATCCTGCTGCAATCTTTAAACCAAAATTAGTCCATCTACTAATTTCACTCGAGATGGAGTATTTCCGTTTTGCCCATCTATTTTTCGAACATTTAATACGCTGTTAAATATTTTTCGATTAAACTTGGTCAACTACTTTTCTTGTCAACACATATAGTCAATCAGGTTACCTTTTTAAGCGTTTAGTGGAGGAGACCACCTGCAGAATACGCTGCGCCATTAACAGAAGTATCGGTCGGTCTTAGAGATATGCAAGATTGAATGCTGGATAATGTTGTTTATGATAATTCAAACTTTAAACATCGTTGACTGTCCTAGCCAGGTGTGACTTCTACGTTTACTCACTCCTGTTTTGTAGTTCATGGTTGACGCGCAGCAATTTTCCACATGGATATTTTAGTGTAATTAACAGAATGCGTTTTTTGGGTACGCATGGTGATTAATAGATTGTTCAATATATTTCAGACTGCCGACCAATTCGAGATGCTGAACGGAGGGCCGCTTTGATGTTTTTCGCAACTGATCAGCGACAAGATTTCGACTGTGATTGGCTGCCATGTGTCAATAGACCAGAATTGACAGATCAGCCACCTGAAGTGCCGTTGAACAGCTACGACTCTGCAGAACATGTAGCTGGTTTCTTGAGATCAGACGATCATTCGGAAGTTACACAGATGGAAAAAAGTCGAATGATCTCTCGTTATTCTCCAATCACACAGACGTTGACCGGAAAAACGTCTGTCAACATATCATCTCTTCAAAGCGATATGGGCTTAAAAGGGTTGAAGTTTGTTGAGTTCTACAACAAAAAAGGTGTGTTATAATTTTACAGTGAGTAAAATTTAATAATTTGAATCTGAATAGGAACTTTTTGTCAGTTAGTGATCAGAAGTCGATGGCCGCAATATAATAGGTTTTTGTTTTCATAAGTACCAGACGTTTGCACAAAAGGAAGCCTAAAGATTAGTTTGAATAAAAATTAACTACTGGCTAATGGCAAATAAACATGACTTGTCACAAACAATAATGAAGTTGATCCTAGAATAAAAAATGGATACCAGAAATAGGGATCGAAAGAGACGGCGCAATTCTTTAAAGTATTTCTTATTCATTTTTAAATGCTGGAGGTCTGGATGAAAAGGTTACCAGATCGCGGTCGAAAATAAGCTAGAAATGAATAAGTTTTGCTACAATTCATGCCTAGGATTTCTCAAAAACTGTATCACTCTTAGTACCTCACAAACTGATAAGGAGTTACTGTTGGAAATCAATCTATTTTAAATGAATTGTAACGGAATAAGTTAGATAATGCAAATTATTCTGTAAGATCTCGATTATATAAACAGGGTCAATCTTTAGGTTGGTTCATCCAGTACACGGTCAGACCTGGTCAGACCTTCTTAAACAATTTAGTAATGGTGTATGAATTAAAAAGTGGTGAACTCCCGATTTTAAGATTTAAGTTTAGAGAGCTGTTCATCAACACAGAATTTTGTTGTTGATTAGATACGTACCGCGATCATACGACAAAAATACTGAAACAATCCACATCGCTGCAGTGTAGACCGCTCCATTAAATGAAACTCAGTGCTGTCCTTGTCGTCTTTGCTAAATAATTACGATCATTGAGAATTCATTGATTAAAACTTGGACCATTGTTCTGAAACAACTCAACATCCCGATGGTCACGAACTACCGTGGAGTTGGGACCAATGTTAGGGCTCTAGAAACATAGGTCACGGCTCCACGACTTGAAATGCACAGCCCATGCATTTCCTAGCAGATTTCTGATGAACAGAAGCTTGTTTAATCTGAGGAGGCTCTCAGCAGTGTTTCGCAATTCAGTAAGCGACAAAGTACAAGAAGCTGCCGATTTTTTTGAATTGTGGAAGTGTAATATTAATTTCCGCAATAACATATCTCACGACAGATAACTATACTCACTTAGTGAACAATTACCTATTCGTCACCCAGCTCTCTTATCTCACTTTGTCAGCAGAGTGAACTCTCGTAGATAATTTTGTAGCCAGCTTACAAAATTAATCTACCCTCTTTTATGTAGGCTCTATTGATTGTTTGATCGATTGTCTAAAACATCACAAAATGGAAAACTTCGGTGACCAACATTCAGAAGGCCAATAAAAGATCGTGTTTTTTCAACTACAGAAGACTGAGACCTTTAGCAGTTTAGATATTTTCAACAGTGTGTCAGTTCGTCGCTCACTAAATTTCATTTATCATGAATCAGCATGCATTTGGCACACATTTTTTGAGGTGGTTACTAGGTATCTGTAAACGAAGAATACTTGAGATGTCGCCGATCGTCACTCGTATACGACTAAAGTAATTCTCAAACCAAAAAGCTTGTGGCAAAGCTGTCGGTCATTTTACTGATTGAAATGCACGCAACTAAGAATTAGATTGTTCATTTGTTTTCACTGTGATCTATGAAATTCCCGAAGGATTGTTTAGTACTGATCGTTCAGACCAAGGTTTCCAACACTTTTGCTACACCGAAACCTTGAGCCTGTTTGAACCACCCACCTAGGTTAGCTCGAAAACACAAACTGTAGTGTGCATTCATTCCACATACTCTCGTCACTCATAAAACCATGACTGGCACGACAAAAAATATAATAGTTTTTCACAAAACATACAAATCTATTTGGGTCGTGAGTGATGCTGGATAAATACACGATGTAAAAAAACCTTTCTGCTAACGGTTATTAATTGCATATAGATTGACGCCGCTGGCAGATTAATGCCATATTGTATAATTTACGAAGCTTTAGCAAACGATGATGGTCTTTTGACCTGCGGTCGATAGGGGCCTTGCAATGCAAGTAGCGGCTTCGATTCATCCTTCACTGTCACCCTCAGTGACTCCATTTGAGGAATGTTACTTTTAGTTTTGAGCCGATCGTTTGATTAATGGTGATGTGAATGTGGGAAATGAGTTCATACGGTAATTTTCATTTTCTTACCGTCGTGCTATCGTTAAACCACTGAAATACTTTTAACTAGATCATAGTTAATTCAATCCGTTTCGTTGAACGGCCTATCTGTAAGAAAATTGAAACTGTCAGTTTAGCGTTCTCTTGCTTCAACGTTACAAAGGTAAATCCACGCACACATTGTTTAACTTTCTCGAGTAGTTCGTTTACTTTGCTTTCTAGTGGCTTGACCATTGCTTTACCAATTCAAAGTTCACAACTTATGAGGTGTATTTTGTCAAAATGTTTCCGAAGATACTTACTTTGTTGAAAATTTCATGCTCGAATGAACCTTTTTGCAATAGTTTGCAATGTTTCGCCTACACAAAATGTCAACCTTAACCTTATTTAAAAAGTAGATGTGTGAAAAACGTGCGCTTAAAATTTAGAGAAGGCGTTCGCTGTTCTATTATGTAAGGTTTTTACAGTCCATAATATCATAGTTAGATAATCCTAACAGTCGAATGTAATCAGAACACTTTTAATCGTTTTCACATTCAGAGAAGGCATCTAGCTGATTGAGTTAAAAAAAGTCTATTTTTACTAGAGTTCACCGTTCGGATATATCGTTGTCCAAATAAAGCCTTTAATTTTGGTTTACCTGTTCATCAGAAAATCGTCTGACTCACTGCTTCTGATCAGACACAAAAAGATAAATTGAACTCATTTACTCTTCTCACTGAACGTTCGAAAGTAGGAGTTCAGTTAGGTTTGCAGTGAAGTGAAGGGTAATGGTCAACATACTCACACAATTGAATGCCGAACGGCATTTTGCGGCCTAATCAAACATTCACACTACAGATGATCTACAACATGTGAATACCTCAGCCCAAATACTTTTCATTATACATTAACTGCAAGTTCATTCACGTTCAATATTCAAAGAAGCATGTCAACAGTGTTCTGTATACAATTTTTAAGATCCTCAACCAGGTAGTGAAGTATAAAATCATCATCTTTATGACAGACATATGCAGATACCAGCAAACATTCTTGGCCAAAACCTTATATATTTCACCCAAATCACGGAATTTCAACGGAGCAGAAGGTTTATGCCTGTGGATTATGACTGATTTTGTGCATTTCGGAAACCAGTACGTCATATACACCGGTCTCACTTGTTTAACCCTTTACGGTTAACCACGCTTATTTGATTACCATCACCAAAATCTGCATGAATTCATTAATCAATAAATTACCGTATTCCCTCAGTTATCAGTAATACATTACTGCAGTCTTTTGCTGATTGCCGACAAACGTTATACACATACATATCGTTTTATCTTCGAGTCACACCCAGGAGAACAATGGTTTGCACTGCCGTTGACCCGGACAACAGTCTGAAAAATTGCAGTTTCTGATTATATACGCATGAAACAAACAGAGAAACGAACGGAACTAAAAAACTTAGTGGTATTGAAAATAAAAGAATTTCGATGTTACGACTTCACCATCGACTATGATACGACAGTGTCCGAAAACGTTTTTACTCAGCACTGTAGATGGTCCGAAAGCTCCCGTCAGTTAAAGTTGAAATTAATAGCTATTTTAATTGTTTTTAGGGCATTCCCTACAGTTTTATGCACATTCTTTAGTTTAAATTTAGAGTGATATAAAAGTAGTTCATCTTTTGGCTGAAAATGTTCATTCTTTTCATGCTATGAGTGCTTTTTAAACAGAACATACTCGTGAGGACAATTGTCCTCATGCTAAGATCTATGTTACAAGGTGGGTTATTGTTGCTATTAGTAGCTATTGATACGTACTACTGAAATACATACTGGTTGACAAACGTTTCACCTGTTTGTCACCCAAGAGGACACAAAGGCAAAATTCTAAATATAATCTAATCTGTCCATTTGAACAATTTTCATCCCGCGGGAAATAAAATCGACCTAACAACAGCGTTGAGTGAGCTAACTCGAACTTACTCTGTCAGAATGATTTTGATAGGCATGTTGTCCGCAAGCTTTATCTGCTAAGGTAAATCTGTAAATCCAGGCTTTATTTTGCTTATTCAGTAAAGACCGTATGATGATAATGTACGAAAGCCTAGAAACAAAGGGTGAAGTACACGCACTTCAACCGGTTAATGTTTTTTCATATCACTAGGGTTGTAGCTCGAGTTATACATACAGAGATTTATTTGGAGGTTTAGCGTTTGTTGCAGGATACTCTTAATTACGAGCAAAGCATATGAAGCAGGCTTTCGCAACATTGAAAATGAATACAATTTGGGTAGCTTGTTCAGACGCGATAGAAAACAGAATGAGAGAACCAAATTTGGTTACGAACATTTTGACTTCATCTGCAAGTGTATACACCTTATCGTGTTTGCAAGACCCAATTGAATACATAAATTAAAATAAGAACGCCTTTCCAAGCTCAACTTATTTAAAAGCTTTACAGTGAGATATCGCAAACACTTGTATACACGACCTAAGTGCGACTCTGTCTTTTCTTCTATCCAGGCGTGAAAACAATTTGGGTTTGAAAGTACGGGCTTCCCGTTCCGTTTTTTCCGGGTGAACTAGACTCAGTTCAGTTTCCTAAAAGTGATTTTTCCTCGGTTCTAGATTGTTCCTTTTTTCGTAGAAGGTAACAAATAGAGAACGTTGTATATCGTAAGGGTATTCATGTTCATGGTTTTCATCCAGACAGAAATGTTGTAGTTGGAACAGCGTGAGCAGTAAAGTGATACTTTCACAAACTGGGTCGTATTAAATGTGAATTACTTTATGCCTTACTGATGCAGTGCACTCGGATTCATTCAAGTCTCTCCTTTTTTTTATGCCGTGCAATATATACCGCATATTCACAATGTCATTGAGGAATTTCCAATGTGTAATATTTTTAAGATGAATTTCTGCCTCATTCATGAGATAATTAACATTTTTGCAAGACTGTACGCGGCATCCTTGATAAATGATGCAATTTTCAAACTACACTTGTACGTTAATAAATTAAAACAAATACCGGCCCATCAAGTAACTTTGGATAGCAGACTTGAGCATTCCGACATTTTTACACACAGTTTCGTAAAGTACATCCGTATAGATGATCCTTCAAAGTTATAAGTTGGGAACTTTATCACTGTTTAGAATGTTTCTCTCCATTAACTTAGAACGCCTGCAAACAGAAGTAGATCTACGGAGTGAACCACTTGGAAAAACAATTGATGACTACACCAACCGGTTTAACATTCGACTTTCCACTAATGGAGAAGTAAGTGAATCATAATCTTGTCTTCAGATTTCAGACCCTACTTGACATTAATCGTGAAAATTTAAATAACAAAGTTTATTATGAACTATTTTCTGCTGGCATAAATACAACATTACTCATGGGTCTGGGTAACTTTTGCTTTCAGACAGTCTTTGTAGCCACACTCTGTCTCAAAGCAACGCTATGCTCGGATGCTTTGACGGGTGTTTCAGAACCTTGGAAAAGTACTGTTTCACTGCTCTGGTCAATACGCATTGGACATAAAGAAATGTGCGGCTGACGGGACTTCCGTCCCCCATTTTCGTGTGATGACTGTTGCGTGATCTTGTTGGTGTGGGCTTAGTGGAATCCGGTTGAAGTCACAAAGATATGCATGGCATAGGTATATAACAAGAGCGGATAATCAGTAGTGTGAGGAGCAGTACGCAGTGACTAAAAAATTACGACGCAAGTATTGAAGCGATTGACAAACCTGAACGTACGGGGGACAACATAAAGTGCTCTAGTCAAGCTAGTGCGTTTTTTTCTGCATGCAAACCGTGCAGCACAATGTGTACAATCGGTCTGGTGTATTTTCATGTGCCCTGTAGTTAGTACCTGGCGATGAAAACTTTATGGACCAAATATGTCCAGCGGCCACAACAATACTCCTCGAAAGACGCGACATAAACATTTGAGAATCATACCACATAAGTGGCTATCTGATTGTAGTTTCTTAAATCAGTCCAAATTAGTTCTAGATCGAATGATGATGGGATGAGGCATCAGTTGACACTCCGTAGTTTATATGCTCGGTCTAAGATACAGAAGTGTATTCGCTTAGTAAGTGGCTTTCGTGGGAAAGAATGGTTCGGTTGTTCTAGTAACAACGCCCGATCAATCCACTTATATCGGTAAGGGTCGTGTTTGCCCATTAAATTTCATATGCAAAGCAAATTGACAGGAAACCCTTCTTCTACTTCTTCACAAATTACACTATAGTTTAGTATCTCCTTCAGCATCAACTTGTGTGTCTTTCTTATGTTACTTTTAATCTTTGAGGCTATCAATTTGGTTGGCATCATGCAATTCAACAAGCTAGAAAGGATACGTTGAGTTATGGTTAAACCATCTACTAGACGGTAAAGATGGGCTACGGATTTGTTAACACAGATTACTAAGTCACACACGGAGGCTAACAGATGCAACCAGAAGAGGTCCGCGAAGTGGCGTTGAGTACCTCATTGAGGAAGATAAGTCTGTTTTTATATCTGATCAACCAGCATTACACACCTCAACTTTACCACAGTTACTTCGCGTTGAAACGTTTCATCACCTTTGGCTCTCTTCACACATTTTAGGTTTTACGTAACGTTTTTATAACACCCAAGGCCTTAACAATTCAGTGGTTTGATTTTCCGGTGTTAATCATCTCAAAGCCTGTCAGCCCACCTACCATAAATAAGCTAACAACAATCATGAATCTGCAAATCATCCGGACCACCCTGCCGAGAAAAATTTATCGCGACGCTAATCACAAATAATCTACAGCTTCTGGTCGGTAAACAGTACATCGATCGATGCAATCAGTAGAACCGAGTAATTAGAAAGTGCCCTATCCGACTGTTCTTGTCTGGCTTAAAATTTCCCCGGTCCAAGTTGACGGTCATTGGAGAACGAGTAAAGTAATACAACTGCCCTATCAGTATGAACGCACAGCTTCAAATTTTGGTTGACCTGTAGGTTGTGGATCGAACGTGACGTATGTGGTAGTAACCTACTTTGCTCACTTGTCAGTCGCATCATTTAACTGTAAACGAACGGGTATTTGAATAACATTAACAGTTAGCACTAGATTATATAGGGACTGTGAGACCTCAATTAAGAAAACCAGGACGGAGGTTAGGTGGCTGTTCCACTTTGCCGCTGTTAGAGCTTATTCGTCTTCAAGACTGGGATTCAGACTACTCTCTAAATGTTAATTTAACGGAGCAGTAGTGGACACAGTTGCCTTATGAGAACAGGAGCCGGGGTTGGAACTTCGATTATGGCTAGGATATGCACTGCTTACAAGCTTTAACGATGGCGAACTTCCAACCTAGTATTATGCGTGCAAAAACCGTGGATAACTGATTGATTTGGGATTCATGTCAGTTGAATCCAAGAAGTTCTATTGGTATCTAAAATGTTGCCTTGGGGGTTGAGGTGATTCTGTGAGTTCAACCTGACTGAAAAATCTTGATCTCAGGATACCCGATCGCTCTTAACAAGGAGTTATCTTGTTTTCGTTCGAGACGTTCTAACACTCTAAGCAGTGCTTACAGATTGATATGTTCAAATATCTAGAGTTAATAATTCCATGGTATACATAAGTTCAGTTTCGCAGTGGTCAACACGATTGCATTTTGGAAACGTTATATAAAGTTAGAACCCCGGCAGTGGCAGAAGCGCGAATCACCGACGAAGTATTACAAGGACAAAACGTGGGTATAATGCTTCTTTCCAGAATATATCTTTCATTTCGAAAGTTATAAGTAACAGTGAGTCGTGCTCAGTTTCCATAAGTCACTGCCATAACTACTTACCAGTAACTTTGATATCTTTTGGAGTACGTTATCAACGGAGTTTTGATGAATTTAAACAATTTCATTCAATTACAAGTGGGGATCTTGGGAAGTCATGAAATTAGTTATGTTCTGAACTCAGCCGAATGTCGATAGGGTGATGCACGGTGATCACCGGGCCGGTTAGCGGTCATTGGTTAAAAACAAGTCCTTCGTTTAGTTCCTCTGTTAACTAAAACGTGTGTAGATCGTTGATTTATCTGGCACATTTCATGTTTTCTCTGCACAACTCGACTACATAAAAGAATGCGTTGTTTTGAATCACATTTTTCTTGCTACTTTCCTGAAGTATACAACAATGTTTTTTGACTCTTGTGGCATGAAGTAAGTTGGCCCGCTCAGGGCCAAGAAGCACGTGGTTCGTCTGATTAACGTGTAATAGGCTTTAGTCCGTATAGGTTGTTGCCAGTCGAACACCTATCACACCAGTCCACAATTCCAGTTTTCTATCGTAAACTCTAGGAGTTAACTCAAAATTAGGTCTTTGTAGTGTTCTTCAACTCCGTCTTACTTCATTTGGATCCACTGCTAAAATTCTGCCCTCGTAGTTTCGAAAGGTCTGACCACTGGCTCACCACTATATCTAAACATTCAACACTGAGAGTACGACCTGGTGTTTGCCGACACCAAAAAGTAGGTAACGAAAAAAGAAATACTATGAGCTATGGATATTTTGTCTGCTCAATCTAGTAAAGACACTAAAACCTGTGCATAAAACAACTATGGGCGAAAGCAACGGTAGAACTGGACATGGCGAGTCTTCATGTCGAGTAGGAGGCCAATAGCGATAGACTAATGACAGACACATTGTCTGGGTTTATTGCGTGCGTATCCATTGACCTAAGAAAACTTCTGTTGATTAATCCGGATTCAGTGAACTTGAGAATTTCGAAATTCTGATTAAACAGTATCACGATGAATGAGTTGACTATGTTAACCATTTGACTCACTGGACAGAAGAAGAACGTTTCTTAAGATGGAGAACAGATTATGAAACAGATCAAAGGAGGGGGTTACCATTGTAACATCGTTTAAGTAGGATACGTGGTATACTGACAGACCGACAACAGAAAATATATGTAGGATATTCTAGCCAACACTTCACGAAGCATCCAGAAGACAACACGTGAACAAGGATTTACTATTTAGTGGTCTTATGATAATACAATGATTTAACCTCGTGATCATCTGGACCACACTCTGTTTGATCACGACAAAAACAGCTTATGCAAGTGGACACTATCTACAGACCATTATTTTTCTACTTCGACGATTTGGAAGGTTTGTTCATCTAACAAACAGATTCACAAATTTGAGCTTAACAGACCTGATCATTAATTGCGCTGGAGACTTCTTGATAGGTAGACCAATTGTTGCCAACGCGCGTTTTGATGAGAATGGGATAGGCTCTGCCATAAATCTGGAGCCATTCAGAATGGAGATGATGTATTAGAGGCTGGCCTCTCCGTTTCACTGAGCTCATTTCGGCTTCTCAAGTAAAGGTGAAAAGAAAGCTGCATTAAGTTCCATGAACTAGGCTGCACAAATAAAGTTTGTTGAGGTACACAAAACCCAGTTTTTGGTAAAAATTAAGTTTTCTCACCATCTTGACGTCGTGGTGGTCGACAGTTTGGCGTACCTGTATCCATTCCATTTCCGCTTCTTCCTCTTAGTCTTTTCTCAATAATTTTCACCCTTCTTAGTAACGTTTTCTTCTAGGATATTCCACGTCACTGTTGAGGTGAGCGGCGGCCCGAGCCACAGTACCTTTTGGTCAGGCTCATGGCTGTTATGATGATGATGATGTAACAATGTAGCTCTTGTCAAAGCAGTCATCCTTGGATTGAAGTGTAATGTACAGCTCTGAACTGATGCCTGCAGACCACTTACCGTTTTTGTACCTGTAGAACTAACAGTATGATCAAAACTCAGAAGCCAGATAACATACAGAAAGATATACAGCTCAGGTGAACTATGGACACCATGGTTCTCAGAGCAGTCGCTTTGGGGATCCACGTTTAGATTGCTTGCCCTAGTAGATAACTGATTATGGGTGATTTATTTTGAATTTAGGTCAACTACTTTACGGTGACACACAACTGGATTAAAAACTCGGTGTAGATTTCTACGTTCCCGAAGTACATTCCCCGCTTTATTTAGTTTGTTCAACCCATTAACTTATCAAATTACGGCTGCAAAACTGATGACAAAGCTGATTACAGTTATCTTGCACGTTATCAAAGGATTATGCGGGGTATGGCTCCCGTCAATCAGTTTACTAATTTGCCCTTTGTGTGACCCTGTGTGTTCACGCATCATGTTTTCTTTTTTACTCAGGCACACCCTACGACATCAACAAATTCAACCACAAGATTGGATGGACGGAATCCCGGTAATCTTTTAGTCAGCACTTTGTTCAAATCCAAAATAGTCACCTTCTGCACTGAACACAGCACGCTGTAAAATTATGGCTGTACCGTTTGACTTTTGGCGGGGATTTCATTCTAGGGAATCTATTGAAGTGAAGAGACAAATACGAATACTTTGAATTTGAAGTGTGAACATTTCCTTATGGTATATGATAAGGAGACTTGAGTGAACTCAGGTGGTGGATCTGTGGACGGTAAAAGTTTGCTTACAACTTTTTGCTCCATCTCTAACAAACTATACGCTGGAATGGTTGAAGCACCAGTGAGACTGTAAGGTTTTGCTCTTATTGATATGCAAAACAGTGGTAGAAAGATTTGCACTATTATGCGTTCAATTGCCCAGACAGCCCCGGATAAACGGGCTGAAGATGAATCGGACTTTTATCGGGTTAAGGATTTACTGGATAGTTGTATATTCAGATGCAAGCACATTGGAACATAGGTGTATATAGTGTAATAAAAGTAGATGAGGAGTCGACAGGTCAGGGAACAAACGATATCATCAAGAAGTTCACCATCTAACTTTTGGCTGCTTTCAATTGGGGTTGGTTAACGATGATGGTTAGATACAGACGTGTAATGCAGTTGTGTGGAACATGAAACCTCGTGATGCCTTTCAAAAACGTGCTATTGTTTTTTATAAATCTGAGGAGAACTGTGAGCCTACAATATAGCCAATAAAAAATATACTGACTTTAATAAGCACTGAAATGCCGTGACGATGAAAATAAGACACGTTCCGTCAAACCATATAATAAGTAAGCATCCTGACGTTCAAGGGAACATTGCTTACTTGGAGAAAGTAATACATACCGTGGTACAAAGTAAATTCCAAATATATGAATAATAACCATCCGTCAACTGACAGGACTAAATATGCAATTCCATGGGCCGCTGTATGAAGTGGTGTTAGCAGCTGCTACTAAGAGACGGAAATAGAACCTGAATATTTTGAGATAATCATTAGCAAGAAATAAACACTTGGTCACCAGTTCAAAGTAGACGAGCCGTGTAGCAGAGGGGCTAACTTAGATCTGTCGGACAGACGTACATCTAACAGCACAGTTGAAATAAATATTATTTTTTCCGGTGGTTGCACTTCATCCCTGTATTCTGAGAACAGAAAAGATAACGGAATGAGTCCTCACGGTTCGCCAGGTTTGATTGTCACGTGCAACATATGACACGGCATTGCACGTTTTGCCCAGTTGACAGCGTTGTTACAGTTTTAGAAAACGGATGTCTTCTATCCAGTGTTGTTAGAATGTCCTGATTAAAAACGGAAACGGAATGTAGCTTGGATCTTGTAAGCTGATAAGCATACCGTTGGTGATCACCGCTACTCAGTTTGATCATCATTCTCCCAAGAATACGTTTCATGAGTACTTCGGCAATACAGGCATGCTTCTAAAATACCAGTCCAAAAACGGTAAGAACTAGATGCGTAAAATACGCAATTTTTGGACTAATTGAAATTGAGTGAATACGGCTAAAAATATTCAAATGTTTTGTGTGTCCTTCAGTTTTTCGGATGATCATTTAGTGGAAAATGATTTCTGCACGATAAGACTGCTTTATATGTATAACGCATATTTTGTAGAATTCAATCTGGGGCATTGATATTATCAGTTTCTGGTAGGTTTGACGAAAATTAACGTAAATCTATGTCCCCATTTCTTGTTAGTATGCTATATCTAAGGCATAGGCTACAAAGCAATGAGTATTTTGGTTTTCTGTTAAACGATAAAAGGTCCAGTTTTTCAGTCAGATGATAGCAAACCTATTTTAAAGCATTCTGGTTACTTCGATAATCAGCTCATTCAAAATATACACTGAATGTCCGACGTAGCGTATTAAATATTTTGAACGAAATTTTTAACCGTTAAGTTATTTGAAAAAGGGTATTCTGCACAAAGAGCGAAAAGAAAGTTTTTGAATTTAAACTTCTGCATTATACTGTCGCATTCCGTTGTAAACGTAAACAATGAAAACCTCTGGATAACCCTAGCAGAAAGCCGCCAAAAGTTCCAGTTGCGTTAAAAATGAACACCAGTAAGAAGTTTAATTCATCTGGCTGTCGAACTTGTAGAGAGCAGTCTGTAGAATCCAGCAAGCTGATTTTGTGAATGGGGCTGCGACCTGGTGTCATTTTACGTGGTTTGTTGGGTTTAGCCGGACACAGTCGGTAACCAAAAGTAGCCATAAAACAATTTATTCAGTACTTATTTGAGCCTTTTTTCATGATTTTAAGTGACTGTAATCATAATGGGTGTGATCGGTATGAGACGAGAAAGGAGCCGGGAGCTCGTCTATTTAACACTCAAGTAGAACGATGTGGAGCTAATTTGTCTAGAGAATATTTCAGTGTTTTATTTTGAAATGCCGATATACAGTGCGAATGTTTGGCAACTAAGTAATGCATGCTACCTACAACAAAAATAATGCAGGCTGTTTACAGTATGTCCAGCAGAACAGTTCCACGGGCTGGCCTTGATGCATGCATGCTACTTGGTGTTTTTGGGATGTGTGCAGATTTGACAAGTTTGTTGAATCGCTCTGCCTTTCTGTAGTCAAGCCAGCTAACTGAGATTTGTGTTGGCCATAATTACCCTATGAACCGTGGAAAAGATAAAGCATGGTCAGGATTATCAATCTTTTATGGTGACGCAGTCAGTCCTGATTTTCCCTCCTGCGGTAAGGAAGAGCTGCAGTTTATTACATAAACAGGTACATTATGGAAATCATGCTTGGAGGCCTGCAAAAGTTAGAAAGATTTCAAAATTATTGGGCTTCCTGTTACAAAGTAATTTTCCCTCAAATAATGTCAAAAGATATTTGCTAAATTTTCGCTAAAAGAATAGGTGGAATTTGCCAGTGACTTTTTCTGTTCAGGGCCACAAAACACAAGCCTAACTGTAGTCGTGTAAGATGCTGTTTAAAGAATTTATTGAAACTAAAGGAAAATCTTTTCATTAAGATAAGGAGTTATGAAAACCACCTGAAGTAAAACTGGCCACCACCAAATGAAGTGAAATAAGTTTGTGGCAACATTAGTATTTTCCTGGAGCTTCTACACAAAGTGTACTATATATGCTTTTCTGACGTGAGTTAAAACTACTCCACTGATAGTACAATGCTGGAAAATTGTTCATGTAAATAAACGATCGGGTTCAAAATCGTTAACAAACTACTGAGAAAAGGTTTACTGATTTTATGCTCCAATATTCTCCTCCACTCAAAGTCTGTGATGGTACACTGCTCACCGATGTAAACCGGTTAAACTTGGTTCATTAGCAAGAATGTTATTGATCAGTGCCAAACCATTACAAACTAAACCGCATATACCATACATATCATGAAATAGGCCTTAGTAAATGAATTATTATAGTTAGATGTAAATCTGAAGTCACAACAACGACGTGTTCATTGTTCACAAACAAACAACAGAAATATAAGTCGATCGGGTTTCCCCGATGAGTCTAAGTACTTTACAGAAGCCTTAGCTAATCAACAGCAACACGCCAGTAAACCTGATCAACTGTTATATCTAACATTCCTAACTAACATTTATGTGAATCATGAGGGCTCCGTTTTAAAAAGTGCAACTGTGAATGTCATTGCTGATGATAGCAGCGAAGATGACGGAAGTGAGATAAAAAGTAAATTGAACTGACCAATTTTATAACACTAGCAATAGTATATATATATATATATACGATTGTACCGACCGCAGCGAAAATTGACTCAGTAGATTTCAAACCGAGGAAGCAAGTCCAACGGCAGATTTTTCGTTAAATGATCAAATTACCATTGTATGTGATGAGAAGCATTAATCCGATTTCCCTAAATCTCAACGCTCCACGTAGTGATGTTGTCGTCCGATTTGTGAATTAAACACTTACAGTGGCGAGGAGATGCTTCACTGACGAGCTCTAATGAGAGCGAAACTCGAGTCTAGTGCTTCTGCATTTTGAAAGGGGCCGACTGGAAAGTCTCATTACAGCTCGTCAGTAGTGCATATCTTTGCCACTGCCTGGAGTTGAACCACGGCCACGCTGTTCATGAGGCAACCGTGTTTACCACTGCGCCATTGGCCTCACATTAGGCACGACCGAATTATCATATGTGAACTCTCAACCGCTTTTGCTCGTGAGTAATGATCAGGTTGCCCGATCGCCTCCAGAGGAGACACAGTTACTGTCTATCAACTTCAATCGATGACCCCTCGATTAGGACTTCTATCCAAGTCGAAATCACAGAAATCATTGACTTGTTGAGCGGTATTTGATTACTGATGAGTAGTAGGGGATTTTGATTTTCATATAGATTGAAAATCACCCACAATTGATCGCAGCTGTCACATTCCCATAGACCAACCAGACCAACCGGACCAACCTAAAAATGCTCATACAACCTTTTGGTGTTACGTAGTCAAAAGAGAGGGCCGGATGAATAAATGTTTGTCCATATGGATCAAAATCCCCACGGCGTTGAGCACGCACCTCGTATGACAAGCTTCATTAGCAACGCTGTTGTTGTTGTTGTTTAGTTGGACGATACTGACCACTGAATAAACCACAACTAGGCTATCCAAGTTTTACAAATGGTCGCTTCCAGCAGCATTGAAGTGGACAGATAACGGATGCTGTCTACCGCTAAAGTGATTGTTGTCTGAGTGAATTGTTCGATTCACAGTTCAGGTAAGAATTATGTCAGAGACCAGCAGTTGTTGTCCCCAAAGACCTTGTCACTAGCATTCGTGTCCAGAAAAATCCTACTCCAAACTTACCGGCATGCAAAACACCAATACATTCGCTTCCAGTGATGTTGGCTCATATTTTGAATGGTTTAATTCGAGTTTTGAAATTTGACATGGAGCAGTGGTCATGTATTTACTCCACTTCTGGTTTTGGATGTAATTTAAAGATTACTTAACACATACCATATTCCTCAGCTTTTAGAATTAGTGTGAGTAACTTAATGTTCACATCCTAGATATGTTCATCATTAATCTTTGTGTGCGCTTCTAGCAGGAAGCAATCAGACAGTTGAAAAAGAGAATAGCCTTTGTTTCTAACCCATGTTAGAATCATCGGGGACAATCGCTAGTAAATTTGAATGACCAGACACAACTGTGGACAACCCACCGGCACAGAATGCTTTAAAGTCCAAGATTTTAACAAGAGAAGAAAAGAACAAAGAAAAACAAGACAAATGCCAATGAAACAGACAAAAGTTGATCAAAACCCGAGCGAAATATTCACGACCGATGCAATGACAGAGGCAGTGAACACTTTGACGAGGGCGGTGGAGAAGATCTCTTTTCCCAGCCAGCGGTTGCAGCACCCCTTTGCCGATGCCAGAGCAGTTTGTTCTTAGGATGCCTTATCGACGATGAGAAAGCATGGCGAAGTTGTACATTGATCAGTTTCCCGTTGCCCGACGGAAAATGGCCCTCCTCTGTCTCCTGTCGGGCGATGCGCCGGACATTGTTTTGAACAGTAATGTAAGCGACACCGAGATCGATGATATGATATTTCAAGGGCTCCGCCAGTTGCTTGACTCGCCTAAGTTGCTAATACAACGGGGAGAACAATTTCAGGGCAGATGACAACAACCAGGAGAAAGGGTCGGTGCATTTGTGAGAGATCCGAGATACCTCGCCTAGCGAGAGAGCAGCGTCGTTAAGCTAAAACAGTAGGCTCCTCTAAGCTCGTAAACAGCACTGGTTAATCAATAACATAAATAAATTGTTGGCGAGAAAACTATACAGTTCGTTGTACGTAAAAGCTTGCACGCTTGATTGAAATGAATTTGGATCTATGTCCCTTGGAAATGGAGAACGACTAAACGTGTGGAAAACACGTATCGTTGGAATCCTTTGCAAGATAACGTTTTCTTGAGATGCTTCAACATGGGGATGATTATCAAAAGCAGTGGTTCTTCTCAGTTATTCTATGACTGTTTAGGAATTCCAGCTGGTAGTTGCCAAAAACGGTTGTATCTGCAGAAGTGATTAACCTTAAACAATGTTACTAACCATGCAATTCTCAAACAGTTTCCCTTTCGTGAAGCGTGTGAGTGCGAAGCATTTTATTTCCTCAAAATGTTTGGCATGACCTACACAATACAGACATCGTGGATTAACTGTAATTCGAGAAAAAATCATTTGAGGGGCTAAAAACATCAGAGGTCAGTGGTACGTTTAGAGCTGTACTGTTGGGGCTTGTTACCAACTGACTCCTTAGGTAATCTTTTCATTGGAAGCTCAGGATAGCTAGCCTTAACCACCTTTGTACACATGCACATACTTGTTTATGATAAGTATCTGTTTTCCGATTATTCATAATTACATTTTTGAAGCATTTTTTTACAGGACCTACGGTTAGGCCACGTGCCAAATACTTTACACCTAGTACTTCCTCAGATGAACTCAGAATGAAGAATAGTCCTTTAGAGGTCACCCGAAATATCAATTCTTGGTCAGCATTCGAAGCTAAATGTGAAACAGAATCAAAAATGGAACCATCCAGTACGCTGATGGGCAAACCAGATACCGCCTTCTTCCTTGTGATGAAGGTTCGTCTTCAGGGTTAGCATGAGTTTTTTGACCTGTGTTCTCATTGTTTTCTACTAGACATTAACAGTTATTATAGATATATGTAATTTGTAATTAAACATTGAAACAGGTTGCAGAAGTCATTATATAAATTATGATATTGGACGGATCACAGTCTATCTTAACAGGGTGACAGCGCTGGTGTACATGGGATATTGACAATTGTCTGTCGTGAGACGTGTGGCTGTTAGCCGTAGGTGGTCGTCTGAAGTTCAAGCGATGTGGATTTTGCACTGACTAATTTTTTTGCACACAAATAAGAATCGTAAAGTCTAACATCTGTGTGCCCTTGTTTCTTTAACGTTCTCAATACGACCAACTTGGAATGGGTTTAGCGGACGTTGAAAATATTTATTGAAGCTTTGGCAGATTTTATCTGATGGCCACCATTAATAACGTGGGGAAAAATTGCGGCCAAAGTGAGTGCTATCACGCGACTCCCATGATACTTAGACAGGGGTTTACCAGTCCTTATGGTATAACGAACGTTATCTGCAATGGGGACAGCAGACGCGTGACGATAAAGTAAACTTTGGCAAAGCATCCGTTAGAATGACGAGAGTAAGCTGAGGAAATCAGTCAACTATCGTCCTAACGACGATCCGTTGGCTCACGAGTAAATTACCTACTAGGTCTGTTTTGTTATGCACTTGACTGTCTCCGGTCTTGTAGTACTTCTACTGTGGTGGCCAAGTACCTCAACTTTCGCTCATGTTTATTATGACTCTAGGACATCAACCACAAGTGTGGTCCCAATAAACGATAAATACTAAACTATAGAAAAAAATTTGCTGCAGCCCTAGTAGCTCCGGTTTTGCCGAAAGACGAAAAAATGTTCAATGTCTACCTTGTGGACAACTGCACACTCGATTCATACTTGCACCTTTCCTCACCGAATCGTTTGACGCATAAGTTTTTTCTGTTTCAATAATATCCTGTAATTTGTTCTACATGCACATATGAGGTGCAAATATTCTGTAATAATCAATACATCAATTACTATTGTAATCTGGGGTAACAAAGTTACAGAAATCGGTGTGTTAGATATCAAGCTTTTTTTGAGTGAAGCTACCCTTTTTTGACCAATCCGATAGATTATGTAACAACGCATTTGTTTTAATCTTTAAAGTCGTTTGTCAAATTATTTTAACGCTCGTTTACGTTAAAACTCTCCCGTTGGCCAGTTTCGTCTTCGTTTTGGCTCAAGGACAGTCAAAATGCCGTTACACTCAAACATGTATATGCTCTTGTCCTTTGGGTATGATTAGGATGATATGCTGTGAAGGCTTTGCATTTTGACCGACGACATTGAAGAGATGCTGTAGGATAAATTGTTGTTTTACAACTAATTGGGAAAAGCCAAAAAAGTTCTGTCGGTACGTTAGTTAAATGAGTTACTTGTCCACGGATCATATTCTGTTATTGGCTTACAGCGGTACAAGTTGAGTTACTGTCACCGTTAAAACTTGACATTGAAATATGGTTTTGGGTGTCTACCAAATTTGCAATTCTGTCTCGTTATAATCACTTCGAAGTTTGGAAATCGGAAGTTCTGGTCTTCAGACTTCTCTAACTTAGCGTTCACTGTTGTGTTGTTTTTCAAAAAGGACTAGAGCAACGGTTTATGGGACGAGAGAGCCGTGATCGGTTGAGTGACATTCAACTTATATTACCCGAATTTCTCTTTTGTCATTACTATTTAAACTACTGGTCAACAAGTTGAGGTTGTGTAAGTTTAACATGGAGAGAAGTCGCAGATTTGGGGTCAGCGACTGAAGTGAAGAGGTCACTTACTGTATCTCCTCTCAATGCGAAAATGTCTACGCGAATGTGGAAGCTGCAATCATTAGTAAGCGATGTTGAACCTATATAAAAATAAAATTGCCACGATCACACTTTGAAAACTGATCTCTGAGATCCATTTGGGAGATCACGTGGATACAAGAATACAGTATTTGCGACAGTATGTCAAATCGACAAAGAGTTGATAGCCTCGTCCCGGTCCAACGTTTGTCAGATTCGTCCGAATTAGTGAGCAGGATGCTTGTGGTCCATCTTATAGTTCAGTGTTCTTTCAACTACGAACGGCCTAACTAAACCGTATACATTGTGGCCGTTTCTCTGTGCACAGAATGCAACACTATCCGACATGAGCAAGGCTAACAAACAGATATTATCTAGCTGTTTGTGTCGCTGTAAACGCGTCTGATTTTGCTTTTTGGCAGATGAATGATCATTCAGACATTGACGTGAACATGCTTGATGAGATCAGAAGTCTAATAGAATATTTTAAAAATGGTAATTAATCAATTCGGATTCACGAACTTTCTGGTTCTGGTTGATGCTCCTTTAAATGATAACGTTGGTCCCTTTTGCGTAGGCTAATCCCAGAGTTACCATTTTTCTCCGATTGACTATTGTTTACAGTGCAATGGGCGTTACCCTAGTGGAATTCCACTAGTAGTTAGCCCTCATTTATGTCGTCAGAGAAACGGTGTGAGTCAGCAAATTTTAACAACAGGGTGGTGGACACTATCCAACCAACTGATCACTGTTCCGTTAGGTTTATCGATTTTAAAGCATTGCTGTCCAGTTAGGATGACGGATGCACTGCCAGTGTTGAAAGCTTTCTAAGGAGCCATGTATGATTGCAGTTAATATGACTATTCACAATATTATGAGAGATAGCGTTTGCGTTGTGGTTAGAAGTAGTTTGTGAGTTGAACTGTGAAATTGTCATTCAACAGCTTTTAATATATAAATTTATTCCACTTCATTCATAAAAGAAAATTTGTGGAACTCATTCTTAAACTTTATTTCTATCTTCAGGAATTGATACAAGATGCAGTTGCTGAGTCTTTTGCACGCTATTCATCTTCACAAAGTTCCGCAGATAAATCATCCGCTAAGGATATGAACTACGAATCCAAACTTAAAGAGGACTCATTGACCAACTGTTTGTCGAAGGGAATTTCCACTTCTGGTAACAAACCCAATGACAACTCAATTACTTCATCTTTTCGATTGTCCGATATGAATGACCTCAAATGCTTTGCGAGACCTTTGATGAACACAAGTGCTTTCAACGTCATGGCATCGGAAAAGATACAAGGGAAAGGGGGTGAGATGACTGTTTGCCGAAAAAGTTTTTGTATATCTGAGTGTTTTGTGTGTCGGATTGAAAAAAAACACATCGCGTGCACTCCGACAGTATGATCTTACCCAGTAACGCCACGTTTGTTTGTTTTGTTACCATTAATTCTCAGCCTTATTTCGAACGCGAATCCCATGGAGAATATACGTTTACTATGATTAGTTTTGATTCGCTTCATGGATTTGAATGTTATCATCCACCTCCTGACCAATATGTACTCATTAAAACTGCGTTATATCGGAGTCGCGAGGAAGTACATCTTCAGTTTTGCGGGCTGACATCGAATTTATCAAGGAGAAACAAAAGCACAGAAATGGTTTGGCTGGTAATTCTGGAAATTCGAGTTGAACTAACTTAGCTAAAAGTTTTTTGGGTATCACTTTTGAGAAATACTGACCGCAATAAACAAGACTGACCTCAGCTCGTATGGATGTCAAGTAAGATGGAATGAACTCTTTATAAGTCCCGTTTGCCTTTATCACCTAGATACCGCGCAGTTGGTCTGCTGTGGCAACTTTGGTTTTTAGTCTGGTGCTGCCAGTCCATTCCCGCTGATGGTTTCCAAACCGACTGTTAATTACACCCATTTCTGTCCCTGTCCTGGTTCGTGATCGCAAAAACAGCACAGATCCTTCTTCCCAGATAAGCCATGCCAGTTCTTTGTCAGTAGCCACAAAATCATTTATCCGAAGACTCATGGTGAAGGCTTTTGAACTTTCTGTGCAATAGTTGACTAAATTCTTTGGCCGCTTTATTCAGCTCTGTACATAAGCAAATCGATAGGTGCAGATCCAGCCAGAAGACGAGGACCGCAAAGCTTCACCGGGTGGTTACGAGGATCATGTGAAACAAATATGGGCTCATCAGAATGTTTGAAACATGTTGGTCAGTTTCCAGCAGGCAAAGTTCATTTTACGTTGAAATCAGTAGAATTACTAACAGGACAGTTCTTGTTCATTATCTTATTATATAAGCAGGGTTAAATCAATTAAAAACCCCTGAAGAACAGTATGAAATGACAACTTTATGTCGTAAATAAATACTTTTTCCTTCTACAAGTACTTTGTTTTCTCGGAACTGAACTTCGTCCTCCTCGTTTGCCATTCACTGGGGGAGCTGAAATCTATTATCCATTTGGTAACATGCTCGCCGGTTTAAATGCGTCATCCCTTTTTGGGTAAAATATATAATTTCGAGTATCTCTTATAATTTCCGCATGTCTTTCAGATCATTGCTTTACTCAGGTCAGCCCGAAACAAACGTAAACAATATTCGGGCAAATGGACTGCTTGTAATTAGGTTGCGCTTTGTTGAGGGATCAAGTTTCCATTGCATGTCTGAATTGGAAAAATGTACGATTCAAGTGTGCCTGTATGGAAAGTGTTCGCAAGTATTCTACACAGTACAATTAATTACTTTGTTAAGTAAAACAAAGACCCACTTCAAAAGGTGGAAGTATTTCTGTTCTATTCTTGAGTCGTACGAACAAATTTAAGTTTACTCTTAGGCGTAGGCAATAATAGCCAAACAATTACATTAGTTGATGTGATGATCAAGTCACTGCTGTTAAGACTGGCTAAATTATTTGGGTATATATGTTAGTCTATAATATGTTGAACTCCACCCTTTGTTAGGTAGTTACCGCATTGTCCGTGTAGATATTCGCAGCTTCAGTGTCTCCTTCATCAGCAAAACAATTGCTACCTTTTTGGAATGAAATCAAACTACGTCATTCTATTTTTGTCTCGATCAAGTTATGCCTCATTCTTATTTCCGGCCCAATTTTTGTACAACCATCTTAGATCTATTTCAGCGTGCTGCTAGCTACAATTCTTCATTTCCAGGATTAGGCGTCCACGTCTTCATCTGTTTTGTTAGTTGCTTATAAGGCTGATCAAACCTCAAAGAAGGTTAAATCGTTGACTTAACGTTTCACTTCACTGGTGAGCTCTACTCACATAATTCCGAGTGAAACATTTATGCAGCGGTGGCCTCCATATAAACAATGGTAACCCAGCTACAAGTTTGAACAACATAGTTAACAAGTTTTGTTTCTAACAGATACAGTGACAACACGTGATCGTTCGGTGGTCGATAAATACTGGAGGATTTGGTAGATATCAATTGTTGGTGGTTTTAATATTCACATTGACTTCATCAGTTGGAGTAAACAGCCGGAAGTAACTTCTGACAAAATATAATGATCATTTCACACCAACTTTCTCGTTTTAAGAGCCTTATTAATACGCGGATAAATTAACATTATACAGAGTTTTCTGTTTTTGAACTTGCTTCTGCAAAGGATTAACACACTGAACACGTTTTGGTGATAGTATATTTTTTTGCTCACCGTGTGAATTGATCTAGTAGCCACAACGGCGGCCATCCGTACGAGCAAACTAAGCGGTAGCTCTAGGGATGTACGCACTGTGATTGCTACATTCTGAGTATTTCCATAAAGATCGCTTTATTCAGAGAATTGTCATCATCTCGTACAGGTTGGCAGCTATGGGATATTGGTTCTTATGAGAACGCTGGTGAATTCACACGGCAAACACTTTATAAAACTTGACACAAATATCTGAAAGATTTATACAAAACACGAAATAATTTCAATCACTCACTGCTGATTGTTTGCGTTTTCTTACGACAAACATTCAGTGATATCTATTTTGCGGTTCAATTACTCATGCTTCACAGGTCAGTTTCAGTCCTTTTTTCTCCTTCTAATTACTAACTGTTATTTATGGGTGCTTCTGGATTCCGATTTTGTCTGTTATGTTCTTCAATGCAACTGAAGTAGTGTAATGTAGCTGCTTCAGAACTGTGAAAGATAGCTAATAATAGGCAACCATGTTACCACTTACCTCAAATTGAAAATGATTATTCTGCAAACTACTGTTAATTCAGTCGAAAAGAAATTTCACCTTAGGTCAGACGAAGAGCACACTCGCTGTTACGTTCCCTTGCTTTCTACTGGATCTCTGGGCAACTACATGATTGGTATTAAGTCTGACCACATTTTGTAACTACCTGCCAGTATTGTTCATTTCATAAATTTTACGATTAGCATTCAAACACGATCGAGTTACTTCTCTCGAATTATTTGAACACAGTCTTATAGGTAGAGTCTTGGCCTGGTCTTCGAACAGAAGACATCAATTCCAGATGTAGAGAAACGCAAAAATATTTGACAGTTCTTTCGTAGACAAGATTTTGTTCACCATACTGTGTCAACTAAAATTACAACAGAGTAAGTCATTTTCTGTTACTTAAGCTGATTAAAACGACTCAGAACCTGTGACAGCCCCTATGTGATTTCTAAGTTTATGATATCCATTGAATGGGCTAATTCAGCTCACCTGACAACAAAGATCGAAACTGATCTCATTGATTTAACCGGTCTTTTGACATAGATTCATCCAGGCTCAACTTTTGAACCTTATAAACACAAGACTGAAGGGTGGAGTCAAAATTTCGCTAATCGTTTGAAAAAAACATAATATTGTGTACGAAAAGCCTGGTATAGTTTGATAACGAGGTACACTTGGGTAGAACAGAACCCATTATTAACCTAGGTTTAGGGTCGCCGTCCGCTTGTTATTGTCATACAGGTTGGTTTCTGATAAATGATCGTTGATTTCTCCGTGATTTTTGGCATGGTGTTCTTTTCCCGCAGTGATAGTTTCCATAGCACACAACTTAGTTGATAAAGGGGGGGGTACCTCCTGAATTCGTTTTTACTAGAAATCTGTCTATTCTTACATTTAACGGGTGTTCGACTTGCTTATATGCAGTGAGAGCCCATGTACAACTGTGCGAATTTTCTCAAAACTGCTGCAAGTTAAAGAACACACATCTCATTGTATAGCTTATTCCGAGTATTCCCACAAATTGCGAACATCTGATTTATTGATAACGGCGATTGTAAATTTGATACTGATGAGTCAGTACAAAATGCTTGCATCTATTAATGTTTGTGTTCTAACAGTGTTGTTCAAACTTCTGAAGGGCTCGAACTGTTTCAAATAACGGTGAATGTCAAACTGTTTTAAGTTGAACGCTTGCTCCATGGCCTTTGCTTCGTAGATTAATACTTGATTACCGTTACACATTGAGTTTTATTCATCTGTGCAATTTAGGTAGTCCACGTTGGGAAACCGAGGTGTATGTTAGTTCAAAAACGTTTGAGTGCAAAATGAAATTATTGACCTCAGAGAAGATCAGGTTCAAGCAGACAGACGGAAATGATGACTGGATGTTGTTTTGAAGCTGAACCACACCATTTGTCTTAAAACCAATGTAAATAAACACCGATCGGAAATGAAATGGTGACGTACAAGAAGGAATGATTTTTCGTGCCAAGCCGCCTACTCACGTTTGGACTAAGAAACATTGGGAGGATTTTACACTGCGAATGAGCAACGGCCTTCCAGTTTATGTTAAGTTGTTGCAAGAAAATGCAATCGGGTTAATGAAACCATTTTAACTCATATCTGTGCTGCAGCAGGTAGTGACTACATTTCGTTTTATAATGCGTGAAGTTCATTTGCAAGTACTATTGTATACCTACTTTTGCATTTATGGCTCTCCATGTTACATAATCCTTAATGAAGCAGATTTGAAATAAACGGCTTCTAACACGAGGTCAGATAGAGGTGAACAAAACAGCTCTATTGCTTAGTTGCTTATGAGTAGTGGAGAAACAACGTATTATGTTACAAGCCACTGGCTAATAACGCCTTAGAAATTCTCAGACACATCATGATTCGTAGTCACTTCGTTTTGGATAATAGGCCGTAAACTTTACAGAAAGTCCGTTGTGAGTTGATATGTACACGATTAATACACATGCATCTTCAGAATGTTACACGTTCCAGCCCAGGTTGCATCTATGAATGGATTGCTATCGGTACATGTTTGTATTCAGTTGTGGGGAAGAAAGGACTACACATTGTCCTGTCTACATTTCATAACCTCAAAAAGTCACCGAGATGTGGTGGTGTTTGATATTCTTGGTACACTTGAAGCAAATTCTCCTCAAGCTACCACCATAAATAGGTTGCTATGGTAAATCGACGCACCCAATCTGCCACCGTCCGGTTATTAAATGTATTGGTTATGTGAGCTTAGTCATAGATGGGCGGTGGAGTGAGAGTTTTCTACCATTCAAACAAAGTTTATGAATACTGAATGAATCCGTAATTTTAGGTCTCTATTTTACAGGTTTGGAATATGAAAATTCTCAGCTGTTTACAGAAGTAGAAAGATTGCGAACACAGCTACAACAATTCGATCACGTGAGTCCCGATGCCACATTGTAATCAGTGTTTGTCAGGAAAAAATCCAGGGTTAAACCGTGTAAATTTCAGACCAGTATAGTAGCTGCATCTTTTTTTAGAGTTGCCCAATGAAAGTCGTAACCTGGGGAACAATATGTTTAATCACTGGTATTCCTCATACAGCACGTGTACCCTTTCTAATCACTTGGCAAGCTTACTCAAGAACATTATGCAGATTAATTGTTCAAAATGATTTGAAAGCCATATTGAATAAATGAGGAAATTACGGAATGAAGGTGTCCGGCAGTTTGACGTTGTGTATATTTAAAAAACATTCCACAAAACGTTAAATATAATTGGTTGTCCTGCGAGGTTGTGAAATTGAATTGATTCGATGAGGACTTGTATAGCACAAGACATACCAGATACCGTAATTCTGTGAAGTCAACATGTCGACTCGGACGAGTATTGGACAGAAGTCGTCGATCAGAGTTGCAGTAATGGAAGAAAGTTAGATATTTCTAATTGACGAAAATCATTCACTGTAGGGTTTGTCTAAGGTGTTATATATAGAGCTTTTTATTTTACAGCCAGGTTTATGAGCACTCAGTTAACAAATGTTACACAACCAGAACTTGAGGCAGTGCTAATCAAACTTGTGGAATGCATTGGGCCAAATTGGGCGAAGGAGTTCCGGTTAAACGTTTTTCTAATCCATTCGATGAACTTGAAGGACGGTCTACTAAGAGGTTCAGAATTGATAACTTTCTAAGAAGACGGGCAGCATTTCGTCAGTTGTTGAACTAGTGACATTTTCTGGAAGATTCTTTTCCAGCTTAAAGGACTTAGACGTCCCTGGCCCTGAAGTAGCACGCATCTAAACATTGGCCAGAAATGAGTGACTAATGAGTCGTTATCACAGACCGCGTTTCCAATTTGACGGGCTACTACATTGGTGGGAACTGTTTTCATTTATGGTCTTTTCGCTGTAGAACTCAAAACCCACAAATGACCTACTTGCAGTTTGCAAATTTGTTATCTGATTGGTACTTACGCAGACGTCAGTCGATGCTATGTTTCATTCAGTCAATTCCAAAGTTGTTAGGTGTGTACCTCTCTGTGTCCACGTGTGGTTTTTATTGCCTGTCTGCCTGTTTTTCATCAAATTTAGTCGCATTCTGTTTCAGTTGGTTGACATTCTGCACTCAGTACATCCGAGGTACGTAATTGTAATTTTTGTCGAAGATTGCTCGTGACTGACTCTCGGTGTAAGCAGGTTCTACGGAAGACGTAAACATTTGACTGGAATGCTTATTCACACACATTTTACGGGTCAGTACATGAGTAAATCTAACAATAATTCACTAAATCCATCTCCACTGAATCCTTTCAAAAATCTTAAAAACTGTTTGATGTATACCAGAAATGAATTTATTCTTAAAACGTTAGCTTAACACACCTTGTGGTGCGTGTATTCGCGGAAGTTATAGTTCCTTATTGGGTAAATTGACATAAAGTGGAATTGTCACTAAAACCGAAGCAGTTTCTGTAAATGATAAGAAACATCTGGGGCGTTCGAATGAATATGGGGTTTAATCGTAAACATTTTAATCTAGACGGCAAAGCTTATTGCGGCACTCACTCTAAAACATTTCCTCTCGTCAAAATTACAACAATACCTTCCATTTCTATTTAGCACTTGTGTGCTTCATACAACCCCCATTTCCACACTTAACCATCGTTCATTGTGAGATGGGTATACTGTAATGGTAGGCTCACGTTTCCATTTTCCCGTGTTCAATTGCCCCATAGAAACACGAATGTCCCACTTCATTTATTAGGTGATAAACTTTGAACGATGCTGCTGAATTAAAAATTATTCAGTTTGTGTTTGTCAACAATAACTTTTTCGTTTCACTCATCAAACAACTAACAGGAAACGTCTATTGTAAGCGATGACTGGTAACTAGTTTTTGGAATGTTTGTCGGAGAATACACCGCCTAGAATACGGAAATATCTGACAGTCAGTTCAACAGTGTGGTGCAGGTTCGTAAATGCGTTATTGTCCTACATGAGCTCATCACTGACATGGGAAAAACGTTGACATTCATTAAGTTTATTAAATCGTTTTCCACTTACATCATCACTTTTTGCCGCGACTTCGACTACATAAGACATCTGATAATAAAAATTGTGGATAACGGAAAATTTCGATTGAGAATGGCCGAATATCAGTTTGGTTTAGAGGCCACTCCGACGCGTTTTTCAGGGCCCTAAAATCTGAAAATCTCAGACTGGTCTTAACGTAGAAATCCAATGCGAAAAACACGAGCGCGAAGGAACAACTATGGTTAAACAAAACAAGTCTGCGACGGCATTTTCAGTTGCAGCATTTATACAAGTCACCATAAGATCGTGTCTAACCCGGTTCAAGGGAAGTATATCAACCCCTGAACATGCCTGCTACATTATGCATGCGTCAACAACCAATGATCTTCACTGTCTTGCGGTTCAAACATGTTCGTTAAAAATTTGCTTGTATTATAAAATTTGATTCTAATGTGTGATGTTCTAGAAGTACACTACCATCGTGCGGTACCTGCAGACCTCCTTACAAAACAGCCAATATTAGCAGGTTTGACTGTATTGGACGTTAACTTCTTTGTAACAAATTATTTCTTACGGTTAATCATGTATTTGTGGTAATTTTGCCTTCGTCAACAGTTTCTTTCTAAGAGTCTCCTCATGCAAATTCAGTCTATACCACGGCTTGATTAGTAAAGCTAGTGTATCTTTTCACCAAATACCCTTTCCTCACATGCAATATATAAACTGTCTGCTCATAAATATTGAAAACTAGGTATCTGTTTATTTCCATTATGTCCACTTTCGACAGAAGAATCCCTTTATTTTCGGAAAACGAACTCTTATTAGTCAGCCTTACTATCTGTTCGATACATTCCATTGTGCATTCATCATTTGTTTATTTTAATAATTATTTGCATTGTCCATCAGTTTTGTGGCTAAACGTTAGAAGCAACATAACCATTGCCTCACTTCAAGAATGAGTTTTATTCAGAAACTATCTTTGTGCCTTTTCAGTTCAGTTTTAGATTAAATGAAGCAAACATAGTGCGGTCCTGTTATTTACCCATATTCTTTACAAATGGTTCAACATATTATGTATCGAATGATATGACAAGTCTACATTTCTATGACCTTTGCTGGAAGATCAAACGTCGACAGGTGTAGCAATACAGGTGTTGTTGTTCTCCAAGCATGAAAATACCCTGGGGAGACAGCAAGTAATTGTGGACGACAAACCTCTCGTCGCAACCAAATGTGGGTCATAATATCTAGTTAAACAGATTACCGGAATTTAGAAAACTATCCGATAACACCTAATGTGAACTCTTATCAGGTTAACGTATGAAAGATAAGGCATGTGACCCATTTCGCCATTCAATGCCGAAAGAACCCTCACGCACACGATTCGTCTTCTTAAGTGAGAACCGTATTGTCTACGCCGATGCTTCACTTAGGGAGTGATAATGTCCCCCGTGGTTGGTGCGAGAGCATAAATCGACAATGAGAAATTGAATAGAGAAGGGCTGACAGGGAGACGTTGTAGATTTTTTGGGGCAGGTGGGTCTAAAGTAGTATCTAAGCCGATTGCTGGTATGTAGTTTTGATTACTCCAAATTTAGCCGTCGAACTGACAGTTGTGATACATTAAATTTCATTGACTGATGTTTTATGCTCTCCTTGTTCCGAAGTTAGTGTCCGCCTAATATCTGTTGACTTAAAGGAACGATGGTGTTGCGTTCGGTGGGCCAGAGGACGACAAGCTAAAGAGTCTGGGGGACCACTAAACTATCCGAGCGAGTTCTGGATGACTTCCGTCTATCTGTACATACAGGTTTATGCGGGGTGGGTTAAACTTCATGTGGAACCGTCTTAAGAAAGCATAGATTAACACGAGGTAAAGCTTACTCCTTTTTGACTTTTTGGGCCATACGCTGTTCAGTATTAAGCATAATGAGGTGTTTTGATTAAAACGTTCCAGTCCGCCAAATCCCATTTAATGTCTAGGTTTTTTCATTCACTCCAACTGCTGTGCTTCATTAACAGTAAAAACTGCACTGATCGAATGAGATTAGTTAGTTCAAACACACCTCTGTGTAGTTCTTCATTATAGAACACTTTTGTTTTACAGGCTCCAGTTAAAGACACGGCTGTGAGCAGGAGTTCCAGCTTCGCCTCTTCGGTCCCCATCAAATACGCAGGTGTCAATGTCATTGCGGAGCCTGCAACATCTTCAACTTCTTTTGTTAATACTCTTCAGAGTTGTTCAACCAATCAGGAAATCCACATATCAGCATACTTAGCCGGAATAAGAAGAGAACAAAGCAGTTTATTATCAGCCGAACGAAGTTCCCCGGGAAACATTTGCCTTCCTTCGAGGTTAGTGCTTATAAATTTGAAAATATTTTAATGATTTCATTGTAGCAAAATTGTTTATCTGTCTTGTGTTCTACAATATTTGTCTAATCAATGGTACTGTAAACACCAAGTGACTGCCTACGAAAAGACTCGATTTGACACACCAGCGTGTCATTCGTTTGACTCGGAACGCAAAAAACAGTACTTATTTTCGTTGAAAACTACTCGTCGTCTCTGACTAACAATTTATTGCCTGTTAAGTAGTACAGTTTTTGACAGGTTTCAGAATATGATTTGTCATCACACCACTTTTTAATGAATTCCGCTGCTGTTTGCACCAGGCAAAATTGGATTGACGTTGTGCATTTAGAAGTAACTGCGGGAAACCAGTATGATAGTACGTTGAGAACGAACGATCGCGCTATACTGCTCACACCATAGCTACTGAGTAGTGAGGGAGGAGGCCGGATTTTGACACTGAAGTTACCGCGGGAAAATACAAGAAGGAACATTGCAGTACAGGTTGGCGTGAAATCATTCTCGATATTTACGGGAACCGAGAACTGACAGTCGTGGTCACCGTGGCATTCTGGGACCAATGTTGTATACGAATGAGTGGATTTGTTTGTTGGCATGTTGAAACGCATATCATGTGTGTTGGTTTTCCAAGTAAAAATCCCCTACGTCATTCGCGTTTTCGGCTCACAACAACAGAGGATGCATTCAGCAAAACATCTGATTATATGAGCCTTTTGATTTTATCCTCGGAGGTCATACTTACAGATGCTATTTTGCTCACACCAACATGTAGGATCAACATAGTTTATATGGATCAATTCTGGTTTGGTTTTCTATGGATGGTGTAATCATCAAGCTTTGTTGAAACTTTGTGACAACCTTGCTTCATGTCTAAGCTTTAACCATTCATGAGTCTCGTTAAGTATTAAAAGATTAGACTGATTTGGACTGATCATAACTTTTACATTCTTATACATTTTTACGTCAGTTACTTTCAAAAAGTATTAAGTACTACCTGTCAGGTAATTCGGCTGAATGTTTGGATGTGACAGTGATCATATTCACAGTGAGATCAAGAATGTAGTGGTCGATGAGGTTTGACGTGCGTAGGATATCACATCCCACTCATGGCAAGAGCATACACTGAAGACGAACCAGTGCAAGAACGCATCTAAAGCTTCCTGCTCTACGTCAAATGGGGTGGGGTGGAAGGTCTGACCGAACACAACACCGCGAGTGATATTCAGTCTAACTGCAGTTAAATGGCTTGGAATTTTCAGGGTCACCATTTTAACGCTAATGGTTACTGATGAGAGCTTTGCCCTAAACTGAGTCTTTGAAATGAACACGTGTCATTTGATATGTGCCTGCTGCAACTTATTAGCGGCGCATAACGCCACTCCGTCAAGTGGAGTAACTCCAAATCATCCTGTTTGTTTAGCGTACACTTTGTTTACTCCCCCGTATAACCACATGATGTGGAGGGAATTTTCGCATTTTAATGTTTAGGCGTAATCACTCCTATGCATTGTGCAGGTTGCCAGATCGGCTAGACCAAGTGAGACTGATTAGTAATCTGACAATCATGGCCTCTCAACCACATTGTAGCTTCCACATCTATTGTGTCTATTGGGAGGTAGTCCACACTTAAATGAGTACCCATGGACTGGGACAGGTATAAACAGAATAGCAAAAGGCCATATAGTATATTTCTCATTCACTCATATATTACATGTCAGGTAAGCGTTTATTATTAATCAAATTTTATAGACAACATAAAGGCGGTTTGTGATTCGGCCGCCTGACATATTGTTTGCGGCCACCCCCTTCACAGCGGAGTTTCTGTAAAACGTGTCGGTTTCTTCGAATCATTGATTGCTCACTACAAATGCCGAGTGCACACTTTTGAACAGTCGGCTCGAGACTGCTTCCTTTCATGCCATGTCCTATAGGGGCTTATGATTCCATTTTCTCATATTCCGTAAGGGACGTTCGGAACGGAGTTTGCTTCAGGTATTAGAGTGCCCTATGTACATGTTAGACAATGATTTAGTAAATCTTTTTCTAGGAGGGCAGCATGCTTGCCATGCTCAACTCTTCGAAAGCTAAAGGTCATTTGTTATCTATTCACGTATATCTTGAATGTTCAGTGTGATTGCAAAAATAATTTGGTCGAGAATGTCTATTTGTGATTGCAAGCACGTCACTTGAGGTGGTTGCTCAATTCACCTACCTCGGAGAAGGATCTCAAGAATTTACCGGCGTGATGTACTTTGGGATAATGAATCCACGTGGTGCATTATTCAAAAGAGTTTTAACTTGCTGTGAAGCACGGATCTTTAAGTTCGCTGCCTAAATTTGTTTACCTGGTTGTGCTTCAAGTACACAATGCGGGCAAGTCGGTACTGCTCTTTCCACTTAGCTCATTTACCGAGTGAGCCTAGAAGTTCTTCGTAAATCAATCGATTGCTTAAGTGTTGAGTTTCAGCCCGAATTCGAATGTTCATGGATGAGATCAGAAGATTAAATAAGATCTACTGAAAGCGTTTTTAAATATCTATTCATTCAGACTGTTGACACTTCCAAAAAACCTGAGGCTATGCGCTTACTTTCAGGTATAACTCATGAACGTATCCAAAAAACATTAACAATATGGCCGAAGGATTTTACTACGCTTTTCATCTGTGTGGATATGCCCTTCAACTTTGCAGACCTTCTGGATTTTTTTTTAATTTTTCACTATTATCCATGAATCCTGGCTTCAAATCCTAAACAATTCGGATTATATTGCAAACCGCATGAATTCATTTTCCTCACTTGTAACATGGATGACGCCTCACTTATTCAATATGTTCTTTTATGTCTGTTACACTTGTTCTTTTATTAAACTCACCGTCATGTTTACCTACATGACATTTGTTGCGGTTGCACCTATCATTGGCAAAAAATGAATAAATCATTTCAATCGAACTTTTCATGTTGTAAAACTTGTTAGTAACTGTATAAGGTTTAGTTCGAGTAACCGGTTTTAATGTGCTATTCGATTCTATCGCCAATCACACCGAACCAGACCTTAGAGTACGAACGCAGTTCATTGGTTTGGGTAAATTTAAACAACGGGTAAATTTAAACAACGGATCGGACAAATCCTATCGATTCATCGCGAAGGTTTTTTAGATAACATTCATTATCGTTATTTCTCTAGCAACGAGTACAGGGCTTGCTGTCTGAAGGGTTGGCATTTAAGCCGTTTACTCAAACGGTGTTGGTTCAAAGTTCATTCGGCTCCTCTCCGGTCAGTGCGTCTGAACGGAAAGGAAAATGGTAACAGTATGTTTTGGTTTTGACAAACAGAAACGAAAGGCAGTTAGATAAGTATGCGCTGTAGTTTCAGACAACGTTACTAGTAGAAAAATTGCAAAGAGTAGATGATGACCGCGAAATGTGAACTCCAAATAACAATCCATAACATTTATCTTACATTTTTACTGATGAAACTTCTCCTTATCTTAATACACAGGAAACAAGTTTGACTACTTCGTAAGATAAACTGATTCGTGATCTTGAAATTAACCTAAAAAATATCCAAAACTATTGTTCGGTAATTTGATGAAAATCGATATCATTAACCGAAATTGAGACTCGGATATATGAAATTGCTTCAAACAAAACCCAGCAAGTGATTACAGATTCAGGAAGCAATACTAGCAAATTACAGCAATGATAATGCTTAGTGCCTAACACAGTAGGATGCACGGTTGCAGTTGACTTATCACTCTAATATGACATTTCATCAATGTTTAAGCTAAGCGTAGGTTTGGTGAAACACGTTTATCATTGCACCCTGTAAACTAGTCGCAGCAACTGAAGTGTAAAAGTTGCATATTCCTGAAGCGTCAAACGAAATCTTACTTTTACTATGTATGTCCACAAAATGTTCATGTACATAATGGAACCGAACTCACAATTATCTCAAGGAGGTGCTTACTATCTACCGATTTTGGAATTAAGCGTTCGTTTGTTTGAAACCACTTTATTTATTTTACAGATCACTATTGCAAAGTAACCTTCGGCCCGCACAAAAACCATTAGTGGAAAGCCGATAAAGTGGTAGTTTATCTTCATTTAAACGATTAGGCTTCCAGCCTACTATCAATCGGCTGTCATAGCAAGCTAACAATTTTGAGATAGCGTTGTGTTACTCATAAGTAGTCGTGTACATTGCTTTGATTTCAAAACTAGATCTGTTGCGTGGTTGTCCGATGAGTGTCGGTTACACATGAGTATACAGCAGAATATCCTTGATATTACTTCTGGTTAATTACAGTTTGTTAACAGTGACCGGTATAAATCGTTTGCAGCGTTAAGTAACGGCAGACGGGAGTATTCAAAAATAAAAAATCTGTAGTAATTCAGCTACTGTGCATTAATGAACGAATCTATTGGATTACGAATGCTATGAATAATCACTCCGCTACACACACACACACACAGGATTTGACCTCCAAACACAACTTACATGTTAGGTGGTTACAGTACTGTCAGTTGCTCTCATACCAAGATATAATAAAATTGCTGTTAATTCCACTGCTACTTCACCAAACCATGAATTGTTCGCATAGTTTGTTTAACGCATGTCCCAAAATACACTGCTGACAGAGCTTCTCATGAACGAGTTGACTGAAAGGCCGATATGTAAGTTCATTAAATTACGAAAGAAATGCTTCTGGGTTTTCTTTCGATGAATGTGAGTGGATAGACAATGGGGTTTTATACTATCAATCGGGTGTCCTTACTCCTACGATCAATTTAATAAAATTGAGTGTAAGCCATCAAGTGTTATGCACATCGTTTCACGACAACACTCAAGGTACTTCGTCTAAAGCTGTTAGCCACCATGAAGTAGATGTGACCGGTTGAAACGCTTCACTGTGGACATGGGTGTTAACTGCTGAACAGACATGACGCTGAAGCGGATAGTCAGCAGTAAAGGTATTCCTGCCCGGTCATACATACCAAATTTTGAGGCTACCATTCGCTCCTTTGAAATTCTCTTGCCATTCGCTGGGCTGGTTATGTTTTGTGAGCAAAAGTCTTTCGACTACTGACGTGATGGTTGTTTTGTTCACGAATCACATTACAGGCAATTCACAGGTCTCATAAAGAAAAGGAAATTCTCTGAGCTAACTCTTCAGACCAAACTCACAATTGCTGATGGCATCTGAATATAATACTGAGTGACACAGAGTACTAAAAGACAGTATGTGTAACACATCACATTTCGGCTTTTTTATACATGCTTACGTTACTCCGATAGGGTGGCGTTAGTTTTTAACCAAACCCCGAGGTCCATGTGCTACGGGTGAATTTACTCAAATTGCTTCATCTGAGAACTAAGAAGATAAAGAATCATCATCACCGACTGCCGTAAATCAGTAAGTGATGCTGACAGTACATTGCTACGTTAACGTGAGTCGAGTAACAAGTCTCAGTTTGTCACTAGAAAGAGGAGGGATTAAGTCTAATTTTATCCTAACTCGTTATATCTCACCCAAAGAACTTCACATTGTATATCTATGCGTATCTCGTGAACAAACTGGTTTCCGTAATTGGGTCTCTTCTAAATTATCAAATCTGCCAAACTACTTACCATTAATTCAATGTCAGTGGTCATCGGTGGTGTTGGTGGATTCCAGTGTGAACTGATCGAGAAATCCTGCTTGGGCAGTCAATCGGCTGGATCATTTGATGGATTCCATATGACACAGTTGGTTGGTTGGGTAACTAGGTACAATGTGGAATTTCCGAGCTTCCGGCCTGACTTCGTAGCTCAGCTGGTAGAGCGCTTGCTACTTTTGGGCATGTTGTTTCTGTCGCTAGTTCGAATCCAGGCAAAGTCCGGATTTTCCGCAGTTGGGTCTCTTCTAACTTATCAAATCTGCCAAACTACTTATCAGTAATTTATTCGTTTAGCCATGAAATGGTATAGTAACGAAAAGACAAGTCATGTGAGAGTGGTTTGGTTGCTGCATCTGATTAACAGGTTATTCATTGGGCGATGTAAGCACGCGCTACAGCGTTTACAAAGATATATCTCAGAACAAGTTAAACACAACTAATAGCCACATGTTAGATTTGGTCAACATTCAGCTACACAGAGCTCAGCTGTGTTCTTGGCTAAATTCTCGCTAGCTGTGGGTGCGCGCGTATTTCAGTTGCGCTCAGCAACAGAACCGTTACAAAGGTCCACCTACCACACCCACAAATGGACAAGCTCAACCACAAAATCAACCCGCTAATCCAAATCTAAATTATACATAAAATGAGTGGGAACAAAAGACGTTGCTGAGACTCTAGCCAAAAAGCATATACTTGTTGACATGCAAGACTGCTTTGTAGCCTTCTTGTTTCATTAGCTCATGGGTGGTATGGGTATGAGAATCTTTATAACGGTGCTCATGAGATGAAGAGTAACAAAAAGAATTGGTAATACCGTAATATTGGCATATTCTCTAAGACATTAGTTAGAATAGGAAAGAAGAAAACCCAGCAGTTGTGAACCACTGATGTATTGCTGTTTATGATGATGATGATGAGTTGGACTCATAAAGTACGCTGTCATTAAAAACAGCTATCTGCAACGTTGTGGGTCACTCTTGCTTCTAGTCCGCATATCTGGCAATGTCCCAGTACAGTACCTATCGTCACAAAGCCATATATTAATTTGTAATGTTTTTCAGGACGCACCGTTTCCGTCTTATCCATGTTACTTCTTGAATAATTCGGGAAATGAATGTTTTTGTCGTGGTCAGTACACCTCAGTTGCATGCTGGAAGATGGTGCACTGCAAATGTATAACTTAATGCATCAGTCGGTTGCTACGAACAACAGTACTGTCGTCATGCAGCATCCGATAACTCGAGATTTAGCTGGTTTCTATAAGACAAAGCTCCATTCTACATACACTGTGATTCATAAAATACTTGTCAACTGCTTCGTTTTTTGGGAGGTAAAGCAACCAACATATCATATGACCTGTGATTACAGTGCAGTAGTAACTTTTATCAGGAACACAGGTACGTAACCGTCTGCAACTCGACTTAGAACAACAGTTAGTACGGTTTATCCAAGTAATCCTTTTTCATCTAGTACTCTCAACGTTTATTAGTTCATGCTGTAATTATGCGTGTGAAAACTGGGTATTTATCAGTGGTATATATCTGAAAATCATACGTAACAAGTACTCTATTGTGTGTATCATTAAACTCCTTGGTTTTGTTTCTGAATTGAAAATTTAACAAGTTTTGGAATCCCACTTTCTCGTCGTTCGTGTATGCACCATGGACGTGTTTGGGCTGTTGAGTAGCCAAAGAAAATGTCAAAAAGACGGCAATCTTTGATGGAGTGTTCATCACATGCATTCTTTGCAAGTCCATTCTTGATTCATGTCACGTGCAAGTAGCAAAATTTTAAGTGAAGGGTTTAAACTACGTTCCTTATAGAAATGAGAAGATGTTTGATCATTAATTATTATGTCAGTACAATTAGATAAAAAATTGACAGAATTTGATCGAGGTATCGATCAAATTTCTTGCAGAAATACAAGCTTGTTGGCTAGTCATTTTTGGACACCTTTAATGGCCCGTACCGTCTGACTCCCTGGCCGAACCAAGACCTTTGACGATCAGTCCGGTTGGAAGGATGCCAGAATAAGCGGAAAGTCTGAATATCGATTTACGACGATGCAGTGTTAAGTCAGGTAACCTGATTCCCGTAGTTGCAGCATTTCAGTGTGCTTATTCAGGAGCTGTCTGATTGGTATGTATTTGGCCATCATAAAGGTGGGATTGACTGTCAACTGACGTTCACATCCGCCAAGATAACCAAAGATGACACTGTTGATTGATCGTGTTTTATTGTGCCAAAAACAACATGGTTATTGTTCCCAAATTTGTCAGAAGTTTACCTTGATGTTTAAAAAATATGATCTGTTCTACAGGAATAATTGGCAGAGCTAGTGCACAAAGATTAGATTTACTGTGGCAGTCTACCTCTGTCATAAAACGAGAAGACTGGAGATTTGGTCTGTTGGATACGGAATTCAGCTGTGGCGTGGTTCACTCCGGCTGCATTAAGGAGATTGTTCGTTAAACATTATGCAATTTGGTCACTACGGCATAACATTAAATGCAAACAGGATTCTTCTGTCCACATTCTGTAGCTCTGATTTGATCCGCATTCTGAACAGATATATCGGAGTGGCAATTCATATCGAACCACTGTCAAAAAATGGCATGTATGAATTTTGACGAACTATGTAAAGTATTCGTAAAACAAATATTGAACGTTCTTACGTTTAGGCAGTGAAGGAGATTCCATTTCAGTTGTTTGGCACAAAACCGTGAAAGTTGGTTAAGGTTCCACAGCAAATATATCTTCATTGTACGAAGTTTCGAATATTATTGCCTGATTATTTGTTTAAGCAAAACTGTAAGAAAAATGTTCGATGTTTGACATTTCACTGATCGGTTGACGCGAATGAACGTGTTGGATACTTCACACGGTTTGGTGTAGCAGTCAGTGGTGATTAGAATATTATCTAAATGTCCACAATGATGTTGGAATTGGCTGACAGTGGACTGACACACCTCTTGCAAAACAACTAGTGGACATGTTGGTCGGTAAAAGTTCGGTTGAGGGTTCCTCACCATGCCACCGGCCCAGCGACAGGAAATTCGTTTAAAAAGAAGTAGCACATCAAACGTGTATCTGGATGGTACGTAGTCAAATATTCTCGCTGATGTCATACTATCAAATCAGATCTCAGATTTCTAAACGGTCAACAATGAATTTCACAAATTCATACTCACATACGAGCATCTTTCACCTTCATTATATCGAAGCATTTTAACACTTATTGATATGTCGCCTTACATGCCTCCCTCATAATTTGCACAAGTTATTCACCAAATATGTTCCAGACAACAACAACAGACAAAATCTTAAGTCCTTTTTTACACGCACTTCTGCTTATCAAGCAAAACTTACTTCCCATATCGTAAAGTAATGTGGCGACAAGCGCAACGTGACAAATAATCTAAAATAATGACTGATCACCCCAAAGCTTCATCCCGCTTCATTGTGCCATTTTTATCTGCAGTTACGAACCAGTAGTTAACCAGCTGTTCTGTTGATGAACATTTCGTACAAGCTGTATGTATATTTTATAAATATACACAAACTTACCATGAATAAGGTGAGTTGTTGTTGTCAATGCTTTGAAATCTGCTTAAGAATGACCGAAGGAAATATCACAGTTCCCGAGAAAATCTATTATTTCGATTGGTAAGCAGAGTAAAATCAGCATTCGGTGTGTTACACACTCCAAAGAGGAAGCATATCCTTCACCTACAAATGGACTTGCCCAAAAATTGAAATTGGAGGTTCAGATGATCACTCTGGAAGATAATAACAAAGTCGATCCCCTGGATCATTTGGTGGATTCCATATGAGACAGTGGGACGGGTGGGTAACCGAGTCCAAATGTGAAATTTCCGAGCTCCTGGCGTGGCTTCGTAGCTCAGCTGGTAGAGCCCTTGCCGCGTTGAGGCATGGTGTGTCTGTCGCTGGTTCGAATCCAGCCGAAGCCCTGACTTTGCACAGTTGGGTCTCATCTAAATTCATAAATCTGCCACACTACTTATTAGTAATACAAATTCTATGCTCAACAGTGGCGTTGGTGGATTCCAGCGTGAACTGTTTGAGAAATCCTGCCGGGGCAGTCGATCCCCTGGATCATTTGGTGGATTCCATATGAGACAGTGGGACGGGTGGGTAACCGAGTCCAAATGTGAAATTTCCGAGCTCCTGGCGTGGCTTCGTAGCTCAGCTGGTAGAGCCCTTGCCGCGTTGAGGCATGGTGTGTCTGTCGCTGGTTCGAATCCAGCCGAAGCCTTGACTTTGCACAGTTGGGTCTCATCTAAATTCATAAATCTGCCACACTACTTATTAGTAATACAAATTCTATGCTCAACAGTAGCGTTGGTGGATTCCAGCGTGAACTGTTTGAGAAATCCTGCCGGGGCAGTCGATCCCCTGGATCATTTGGTGGATTCCATATGAGACAGTGGGACGGGTGGGTAACCGAGTCCAAATGTGAAATTTCCGAGCTCCTGGCGTGGCTTCGTAGCTCAGCTGGTAGAGCCCTTGCCGCGTTGAGGCATGGTGTGTCTGTCGCTGGTTCGAATCCAGCCGAAGCCCTGACTTTGCACAGTTGGGTCTCATCTAAATTCATAAATCTGCCACACTGCTTATTAGTAATAACTCAGTAGACCATTACGTAAATGTAATCGAGCCATAGTTACGATTCGTTCGTGTTAAAAAGCATTGTCTATTTATGTGGCCAAGGGTGATTTGATTAAAGTTTCAAAAACATCATAGATCGGAACATGACCAATGGAAAAATACTTTGCAGGTGCTGTAGACAGGCAGTTTCGTTGTGAGTAATATACTACTTGTGTTTAGTACACTACTCACAAGCAGTATATTACTCACAACGAAACTGCTTGTCATACAACACAGGTTTTAGTGCGAAATATTTAATCAAGTAGTTGAACGTGAATATTTATAAGTTTACAGCTTCCGTCAGTTTCAGTCACTTCAGATGGGCGTTATATGAGCGAAGAACTTTCCTCGTCGTTCCTAATTCGGTAGATTACTTTAAAAGTGCTCAAGAAGGCAAGTCATCCACTTAGATAATTTGTACTTCTCAAATTTTGAATCTTCTCAACCAATAGTTATGTGAGCAGTTTTAATTAACCGATCATTTTCATCTAATATTATCAGGTTGTTTAGATCGTTCATTTAACAAAGTATGGAACAGTCCTGCTAATAATGAGTATATTGTCTGAGTAGATTCAATAAAAACACAGTACCAACCAACATATGTGAAGCATCTTGTAAGAATGTGGTGTGTGTGTACATTAAAAGAATGCGCAACAACAATGCTGGAAGAATATTCATCAGTTTGAAATACACACCGAGATAAAACAAAATCTTGGACAAATACAACGCTTACAAACATGTTTTTTGTGTGCTCCCAAGAGCAACTACAAAGTTGAAGATGGAAGTAACGAGGCTATGCGCCATAAATGGTCTGTAGGCGGATAACTAGACTACCATTAAGATAACTCATGCCAATGTAAAAGTGTTTCAGTTGACTCAGGGTTTGCTGACTGTCGACTTTTGCGAACAGCATCTAATAGTCTTCTCCAGTGAATACATCCTTCGCCTTCGGTGAAGCCATTTGCTCCAATACTACATTTACCTAATAGATGCGTTCGACCAAAACGGTTCCGAGTACACACATAGATGATTAAACCTAATGTGGTACCTTCCAACATTCGTTGGACATTGACAGGAAATTGAGCAATTTCACCCTTGAGAATCATGATGGATTTATCTTGGGATGTTGAAACAACTGGTTTCGGTCTCCCAGGCGCGACACGCATTCTTCCAAAATCGCGACCGTAAAGACTGGAAATTTTTTGAGATTGACTGCGATTCGCGGCCAATATTTTGTCACCTTTGTGAAGAACTGTTCGAATGAATATGCTCACTGAAATGAAAGTTAAAATAATTTGGAACTTAGTTTTAAACTTTACGGATAACTTGTACTCTTAAACTTAAATCTCAACCACTGTGCACAAGAGTGTTTCGCTGGCTGTTTAAGTAGTCTGAATGTTAAAAGTCCAAAACTGCAATAGCTATATCAACTTTGGGCAAGCAGAGTTTAGTTGATGTCGTGCGGTACCGCAACAGCCAGAACAACTTGAAGGTAACAGTGCAGTAAACTGACTATTGTCTTGCTGAACAGTGTCTACAATTGTTTATGGCCCGTACGGATGAACACATTTTTGCTTAGATATCTATTTAGCTCATATTTCTTAAATGCTAGCTGGAAAATTCGGGTAGAATGACTAATATGCACTAAAATTTACTTAAATATCATGCTACATACATTTATTGCTGTAACAGTGTTATTCATTTGTATGAAAATTACAAACTCGATCAAGACAGTTACCCATTCCAACGCTGGGAAATTAAAGTAAATTTGTATAACCGTTGTTTGCGGTGTTCATTGATCGTATACACCGATTAAAGAACCAACTCACCATCCCGCTTCTGTGGTGTAATATTTCGAGCATTTTCCAGACCAACAGTCAAATGAGAAGTCAGTAGATTGTAGCACAAGGACAGTTCAACAGACGGGTTTGGGGACGCCGATTCCTCAGTCCAGGGGTCTTGCTGCAAGTATAGATTGAAATACGAACGTGTTTGTTTACAGTGAAAGAAGCGTACGACATTTTTTGAAACTTTTGTTAGCTAGGGCTTGTTAGTTAGACTAAAGCGTTTTTTGTGAAATGCGTTTGACGACGTCGATTGCTTTCAATTTGAACATCACTCACAACTGATGGCAGCTGTGGCATTCTCATAGACTTTCCAGTCGGCCCCTTTTGAAAAGAAGCACTATACTCGAGTTCCGCTCTCATTAGTGCTCGTCAGTAGTGCATATTATTGCCACTTGTCGATTGCTATTCATTTGAATATTGTTGTTGTATTTGTTATTATGATTGGCATTATAAATAGTTTAATTGACCGTTCTAATGTAAAGATGATAAAAATTCTTTCTATTCTTAGCTGGAGCGACTTTAAGTTGCATCTGCAAAAAGTATTGCTAGTTTCCAGTTCTATTTTCAGGTTGTTACTGTTATCTACCTTCGAGAATTAACGTGCACTCTTGATGACCTTAAATTCCGTTGTTGGTCAATTGAGTTTTTTTTCGTGGTCAAATTTTGCATGCCTAGAGGGTGCATACAAATGAATTAATGAGAAGAAAATTGGTTACAAAGTTCTGCATTTTTAGATATTTAAATAGGAAGAAGCAACCCAAAGAAATATGACACTGGATGAACATTAAAAATGAAATATTGAACAAAAACACAATTGTGACAACTCTGCAGGAATGTGATTAAATTTGAGAAAACTCACTAAATTACATACATATAATTTCCTCAAGTGCTATATTTACGGGTTATTACATGGTGCTGCATTTGAGAGTGTAATGTCTTCGTTGACAGAAGCCATAGGGTCTCTGATGAACTGTGTATTTTTATAAATTATTTTAAGGCAAATAGTTTGTGTTTAATGGTGAAAACTCGGCGGAATCAAATGACCAGTTTCGTGATTGCAGCCATTAATCAGTCATTGATCGACCACACGTTCTATTGAGGGAATGGTGAATGCTAGAAGTTTTAGATAATGACTCATTTGTAGTCATTTGTGCCGTTAATTTCATGCGTTATGTATCCTTGGATCAGTGCCGATATGTAATCTGATCCTTTACCGTACCGGGCATTATATGCGGAGGCCACCAACAGTTGGGTAAAACCGCGTGGCGGTCAACCACCGAGGTGGTCACGAAATATAAAGACCTTGACTGTTCTATTGAGCAAAGTGGGTAGGTGTCGCCTAACTAGATGAGGTCCTCGTGATCACTCAAACCGCTGGTTAGAGACGCTGTCCGAGATGACAATGTGTCGCAGTCAATAGAGTACCTGTATTCACACCATTTTTAATTCTTCCGTTTAGTCTTGTTTTAATAATTTTCAGCCTCTTTAGTAACGTTTTCTTCTAGGATATCCTACGTCAATGCTGAGGTGAGCGGCGGCCCGAGCCACAGTACCTTTTGGTCAGGCTCATGGCTGTTATGATGATAATGATGAACTAGAACTGTACAGAAGCCAAGTCTGCCTCATGATCCTAGATGGCGTTAACATTTTATAAATTCTGATGAGGTAGATAGTATGTGGTTAATGATCAGAATTTGCCGGAAGCATACCACCTAGAATCTTGAGACAAACTGACTATTTGCATAGTTCCAGTTGATGTATTTTTATACTAGAACGGTTGGACCCAAGCAGGAAAGGTTCCTTCTGTACTACGTTCAAATTAGTCGTCATTGCAAAGATTTTGAAATATTTATAAATACGCTTGTGATGTCTTGTATTTTATTGGTACATAGTGTTTGCCTGGAAGGAATTTGGTTATCATTCGCTAGTCCATTACGTACGGGTGTAATCATCCAATCATTTTAGAATAGCATGGAGTTTGTTGCATTCACATTTCTCAAGAACATTGTGAACCAATAACCAACAGTCATGTGCATTAATTTTACTTTAGGACACCTGTCAGTCTTTATTTTTTAATCTCCGATCTATCTAATGTGTCAGGTTTTCTTTACTAAATTGGAATAACACGACCTAGATTCAGCCAACAATTAATCGACCTTTATCTGATTAACCGAATATAATAAAAAGTAATTCCGTCCAAAACAAACCCCCGGTTTCTCAACAAGCAAACAGGGATATTTCGAAACAGTGTTCCTCTAAGGTACGTTTGACGGAAACGGTCAAAAATACAAGCTGTACAATGTATTAGGTAACAGTAGGGTATAATTTTCCAAGAATGTAATGCGGTTAACTGTCTAGCAAAATCAAACTGTTTGATGACAGATAGCAGAATAAGATCACACACGAATAGGACAACACTGGAAACACACACTAGTTCGAGTAGAGTTAGCTGTCACAGCAATGACAAACTGATAATTAACTCACGCTGTTTACAGAGGGTGGGGTGTATCTTTTCGATAATAGTGGCTTCCGTGAAGTGTATTAACCGATCGTTGTTTTTCACGTGGATGATTCGAAATACATCAATCGTGTTTAATCGGTGATGTTTATTCAGAAGTTGTTCGGCAATCGACGAAGCTTGTTGTCGGTTTTGTGTGCATTGTTTAACTCGTCATGGTACTCTGACCTTTCAAGCGTTCAGTCCACTTTGGAACGTCCTCAGTAGTTGCATGACGTAATTGCTTTTCTGTTCTGCCGCTGCAGTTATTTCGGTACATTCATGTGACTTGGTATATACGGCGTAATTTAGCTTTGAGTAGAAATCAGTTTTCATCCGGAGGTTATTGGGATCCAAGTTGCCTTGCAGATGATGACAAGTTTAACTGAGTGATCATGCCAAATCTGGGCGTTTGATGGGCCTGTCGTCTACGTCATCACGTTTAAAGGGCAGCTGCAGAAAAACGTTCATCTGAGATATCGAACGGTGCCTCATTCCTAACACGAGGCCTCAAGTAATTCTTGATAAAACTATTGGGTTAGCTATTATCTTAAAAGTTTTTCAGTGCGCTTTGACTGTAGATTATCCGGAACACAGTTCAAAGCTTCTGTGACAGAGTATACTCACAACATTCATTCTATATCAAGCCGCAGATATTGCTGGACGTCTTCTGAAGAAACACCACCGATTAAACACGATTGATGTATTTCTAATCATCCACGTGAAAAACAACGACCGGTTAATACACTTCACGGAAGCCACTATTATCGAAAAGATACACCCCACCCTCTGTAAACAGCGTGAGTTAATTAACAGTTTGTCATTGCTGTGACAGCTAACTCTACTCGAACTAGTGTGTGTTTCCAGTGTTGTCCTATTCGTGTGTGATCTTATTCTGCCATCTGTCATCAATAGATTGGGTCAGTAACTTGGCCCAAATGTGAAACGTTTGATCATTCGGTGTGGATTCGCATCTCAGCATTTGCAAGTCTGAGAATGCGGTTTTTGTTGCTGGTTCGTATCCAACCGAGGTCTAGGTTTTTCGTAATTGGATCTTTCTTATATTATCATAGCGTTTGATCTTGCTAGACAGTTAGTTAACCGTATTATGCGTTTGGAAAGTTGCACCGATCTGTTACCGAGTACATAATGCAAAGACGTTGTTGAATTCTGTAGTCAGACATGGAGAAATCTGAAACTTAGCAAATCAAACACGCCCTGCATTGTGCTTAGTTAAATCTGATTATCTGAGCTAGGCAAACAGTCCTGGGCCATAAATCACTCAACTTGCAGCAGGCCGATAAATTGCATCGCTTCTTGCTTTACAACGCTCAAGACAATCGCACAATCACCACGCCTTCTGCGCACTACTGTGATTTATAGAAGCTGTTGTCGTCACGGAAGTTTGATTCACTTTAAGATTACATTGTTTTAAGGGTGGATCATAATTAATTTAACGTGCACCAAATTCTCGGTTCACAGTTACGTTGTGAGCGGTTTTGCGAGGCGCAAAACGATAATAAACCACAACACTTGGTGTACTGTGTGGATTACAAAGTTTTAATCATTTTTGTTGTATCACATGTTGTTACCGACCACCTGGTGTCATAATGATTAACACACTAATTGGAAATAAACGATGCGTATAGTATTTTTAATGAAAGAACTAGACAGGGTAAGTTCAAGCATTCATTCAGTATAGATTGTTAATAAACGTTGCACGTTTGTAGTCAAAACAAATGATCCATGTGATTTACCGTCGAGCAGCTGGCTCGGATGTGAAGTGAGGGAGTTTGCGGCGTTTACATCTTGCGTTGTCGCAATTATATGTGCATAAAGGGTTGTCTCATCAGTCACTATCTTGATGTCCCTCAGCTGACTACCACAGATTATTTCAGTAGTTGTCTTTCGCGCAAAATTGCCGTAGTTGTCATCTCTTGCCAGGTTGAACTTCGTGTCTTGGTTACCGTAGATAGACTGGTGAAAAGGACAAACCAATCTGTTCGAACTCACCCTAATAAGAATTGTATGTTCTATGCAAGACAGCTCAAAGTTCCGTGAAGAGCTGCGTCACTCCTCTATAGAATTCTCCTCCTGAAACTTTTACTCATTTTGAAAAGGTACCAACAACAGCGAATGTTTCTACAGTAAGCTTTTTTAGGCCGAATAAATGATGGCCTGATCTGAATAAACCAACTTGCTACTCGTTGTTAACCAGCTCATGTATGGACTGTACAGCGAGAACATCCAGATCATCATCGAATCGTTCTCTTGTGTAATACATATCCACGTTTGTGAGTAGTATATAGCGTACACTTCGCAACTGGGGGGAAGGTTCCAACACCAGGTAGACGAGCAGCCAGAACGACTGTTGGAACAGTGTGTATGCACTGTGAGCAACCTGTCTTCAAGGCGAATGATAATATGCTGCTGCCCAGTATGAGTGAATATATATCAGCCATAAAAATGAGTGTAAGTGTTCGCTGTTCCATGTTTTCACATAATATGTACGGGATTTTATTCAATTAACAACTTTGCAGACCGAGCATTTTCTGCAGTCACAACAGTTCTCTAGTGATTAGCAACGTGTATCGTTCCACCTATTTCCATGTAGCACACATTTTGTCTTTGCAAATTCGGCTGGATATAATTGTAGTAGGTCGAGTGAAGTGAGCCTGGAAGCCTGTGCGGTATTTAACAACGGCCATAGTATATCGGTACTGAAAAGTGATCAACAGTAGTAGGATTCTGGCCAAAAATGCACGGAACTGTTGATAAGAGTAGTTTTTCTTTTGCCACAAGTCCAGTGTTGAATGACCTTACGTTTTTGTGTGTTAAGGCGTGTACACAAACGGATCGCGCACAATCCGGTGTGGCAAATAAACACAAGGATGTCGGCAGTGTTAACATCGTACGATATGACCGACGAGAATATGGTCTACGCATACTCTACAATCGTAGGTATTTTGCGATTTAACCGAATGCTTGTGGTCTGCTGACAATATGTAACATTTGTGGGGAAAATAAACAACTCGAATTAATGAAGCAAAGCGAATCCACTATTCATGTTACATGAATGAGGATGCTTTTGAATTCAAACGTGTGCGAATGTAAGATGTAGACATGAGTGAGAAATCTGACTGAAGCAACAACGAGTATTCATTGAATATTACATGAACGCTGTTTACCTACAGAGCAACGGTTGTTTATTTTGCTCATTCTGAGGATGAAATCATTCATTTACTGCACAGTGGCAAAAACTTAGTGGCCTACAGTACGGACTTTATGTCATATGCTTAGTCAATTAATATGCCTTGAACACTGAGAATTAACCCCCCACGTTCAACCAGGGAGAGCATAATTGGGTTGAGTAAGCCAACAACAGAAAGAGAAATCGTCTAATTCTTTCCGCAGCTGTTGCGTTTACGCGGGCGCTCCTTAAAACGAATTTTGAAAACAAGTGGTGGCTTCGTGTTTTTCTCAAGTTTGGGTTCATCAGTAGTGTGCATCCACACCATGACCGGGACTCGAGTTCTGACCACAGTTTAATAGAGCAGAGGTGTCGGCCGTGATGTCACTGAACTCCGGTTTTGTCCAGGCAAACTATTAAATCTTAACTCTCGACTGTATCTAATTTTTGAAAACTTACTGTTCTCACTTTCTTGTGAGGACAGCGTAATGACTGTGTTGTTAATTCCAGTCATTGCCCCCACGAGTAGGATTTCTCAAGATGAGGTGATGGTCTGTATTAAAATGGTTAAGCATTGTTTAGATGAGGCCCAACTGATAAACATCAGGGCTCCGGCCGGATTATAACCAGCAACAAAAGGAGCATATTCAAACACGGCAGACGCTTTACCAGCTGAGCTACGAAGTCAAGCCGGAAACCCAGAAGTTTTTACGTTTGTACACAGCTTTCCACCAGATCCAGGGTGTCATATGGAATCCACCATATGATCCAGCGGCCTGAATGCTCAAACAAGGTTTCTCAACAGTTCACGCTGGAATCCACTAATGCAGTGTTGAATGTAGTCAATGCATTTCTGACAATTAATTTGGCAGATTTGATACACGGTGAATCGTGTACCGAAATTTGTGAGATGCTTGCACAACAGGAGTTTCACCATCCATCAGCTTACTCTGTTCGATGTAACCCTATTCTTATCAGTTAACCAACCAGTAAAATGCGTTGGGTCAAAAAATGATTCTCGGTTTCTCTCCAGATGAAAACTAAGAGTTCCTGAGGGAAATTGTTTGTGGTAGTCAACGTTTTGCCCTAAAAACAAACGTTATGATTAGCAAAGAAGATAAATGCTTGAAAAGAATTTTACACTAGTGGTGGTTTTCAATTCTTAGGATATATCCAATTTCGGAGGTATTCGTTGCAGACAAGTGACCTGAAGCATTTTGTTTTGGCTAGAATCCATATCACGGTATTCCCTTAATAAACGGAAGTTAATTTGCCGTAAGAAGTAATGACTGCTAGCTTTCACCCATATAAGTTCAGTAACCATTTTACCAGATATGTACATGCTCAGTAGAACTAATCTGTTTTTAGTTTTGAATTGCAAGAACGTGTATATCAGGACTCCTGACAATGTTTGCATCAGTTTATTAGGATTTTTCAAGTCAGGAATTTCAACAACCTCGTGCGACCAACTTGTAAAACTTCAATGAAGACGAAAGTCATGTGGACAGAAATTATACTTTTTTGTTTGATAGTTTTTGCTTTAATCTCCTTGGGTCAAAATAATCTATTCATTATAAAATATGCTGATGCAAAATTTCAGCCATATCCATTTTTCATCCAGTCCGTAAAGTGTGTCGCATATGGTTCAAACAGCATATTTATTTAGACATTACGCTTTGTGTTTTCTGATATCAGTCAACAGCTCTGACCATATTGCTGCACCAATGACCGTATGGTTTTGTGGCAAACTTCTCCACCACGCCACTTGTTTCACTATGCATTAAACACTTTCAATAATTCTATAAACGTGGTTGGCGTTGATTAGTATTCAACCAAAAATAGGAAGCTTACATCACAAACGCTTACTCATTCAACATGCTGAAATAACTCTGGGCATTGCTACACTGAGAACATGAAATTCCAAGTATTACAAACTTAGTTACTGTCATGTAAATATGAGTCACACAAAAAGGAAGATTATAACTTAAACTAGTTAAAAAGTATACCTTCCAAAGATTACATGGCCCTCATTTCGAAATCGCCTCATTATTTCCGGTAGTTGAGTTGACGCCGGATGTGAAGTTTTGACATAGACAGGCCTGTATCTGAAAAATTGTTGAGGTGTTGGTGTTTATGTAGATGGCAAAAGAAGAGATACGTCGCGAGATGTTAACATTTTGTTTACCCTTTTCTGTCAAGAATGTAAAACATTAGAATATATAAAATATGCCGGATTGATTGTGGGTCAGAGGAGATTAAGCGTCCGCAATAACATCTTCTGGGCAGGATCGGATACTAGTAGCCTCGGCAACGGTCAACAATCGGAGTATCGCCACTTTTGGTCAGTTAATTGGTACTCGGTAGACAATTTGAAAACAGTCTTTCTTACTGACGGAATGATTAGGGTCAGTTATATGAACAACAATCGCGCGTAATCCAAATCCAGAATTGTCTGCTGTCGCCGACACAATGTTAATCAGTATTTGCCATCCGACCCTGTGTGTGTATAAACTGCTAACTTACGCGGTTTATCTGTCTGAAAACTGATGAAAGTCCTTGTTTCATGCAAATTTAATCGTTGATTGTTTCTATTGTTGTTGTTGTTATCCGCATGCTCTATATATTCTAACGTTTTCCGTTCATGACAGAAGAGAGTAAACGAAATGTTAACATCTCACAATATGTCATCTGTCGTTATTGGTGAACTAGATCAAGAGAACTCAGTGGTTTAAATGAGAATACTCGTGCATTCTACAAGTATATTATTTTTTCTTCTTATAAGCTAGAAACCGTAAGAAGAGTAGGTACTTCACTACCTTGGAAACACGGGCTGTTATCGGTAGCATATCCCAAACGATAAAGCTGTCTATTTCTGCATGCAATACTGATTGTACAAAATAGTTCATTTACTGCAGAGTAGCTGAAGAAAAATTGTTAGCATTCAACCATTTGGTAGATGTGTCCTACTTCTTCCTTCTTACTTTTCTTCTCAGTCGCGTGTAAGTTGAGTACCTGAACTACCATTTAGTCCTTCAGCAATGATGAACATTAATTAAACATTAAATATCCATGGGCAACATTTTGATGTGTAGCGATATTCATCATTTTTATACTGTTGACCCTTTTTGGTGTTGGATACAAAGTGAACTGTCACTCTCCTATTCTCATTAGGAGCATTCAAAACAAATGGGGTTGCGTTATGCACTTGGGCGTTTTGAGTTATTATCACCGTTTGATGTGGTTTGTTAATTTGTCGATGTGTAGTCTAGTTGATCAACACGAAATTGCAGGGATTGTCTTCAATAGCAGATTTGGCCGTTTGAACTGAACACCAGTTGAATCTTTTCTAAGTTGTCACGTACAGATTGAACCTGTATTTAGCCTCTTGCAAACAGAATTATTGGATTGATATTCCATTTTCGTCAGTGCTCGTCAGTTGTGCAGATACTTCCACGGTCAGCAGTAGAACTATGGTCAACCACGTGGGACCAAATAATCCACTACAAAGACTCTGCCACGTTCACCTGTGCATAATCTTCATGTTGTCAAATCAACTTTGAAAGCGACAGAGTAAATATTTGGTTGTTATTCACATATGGACCAACATTCCCTTGTGACAACAGACTGCACTACTGACGTGCTCTGCCTAAATCAAAATTTACGTCCAGCACATCGTTTCCAACCGAGATGGATGAAATATTTGTGAATGAGAAAGATATTATCAACTTTGATTAATATTTGATTTATCCCAACCAACTCTTCCGTTGATAATTAGGTTGGTAATCATTTTCTCAGCGCCAATAGGTGAACATTTTACAATGCCATTGCATTTTGACATTTCAAAACTTGTAAGATTCACCTCAGGTAATGTGAAACGTGACGGCATACCAATAACCTTGAGGACTACAGTGTTTCATCATCGCTGAAGCGCAATCGTTAAACAATAAGAGAATTTCCAAAATGTAGGTCAAGCCTATTGATTGAATGTACGATGCATGACCAAAGAATGAAGCTCATTAGCACAGGATATGAACTGAAAGGTAGTCTTTTCATAAAAAGAAATGTAGGTGAACAATGGAGCTGTTTTAAATGTTTTTGGGATTTTCATTTCTTGAATCTTGAACGTAAAACTTGTTCGGTCTATTATCAACAACTCCCAGATGACTGTAACGCCGAACTGCTATAAAACTTAATGCCGACCTAAAAGATAGGAAACCTCGCGGACCTGAATCTAACTATCAGTGGAACCTAGAAGCAGCATGCAATTGCGGTAGGGTCCAAAAGACTTACATAGTCTGAATGGCAAGAACAAACAGTTTCCAATAAGAGCTAAATATATGCATTCACCACGAGCTCACAGTGAATTCTCAATCAAAATGTTTGGATGAAATACTTTGTAACTTTGAGCACAACATTAGTTGGCTTATTTTTGACGTGAAGGGTTTATTAGCCATTAACTAGTATGCGCGGGAACTGGAGACCCACAGTGTTTTGTGGGGCTACAAAGCAGAGTATACTTACCCTGCTTGTACGTTAATCATGACTAGGTATTTCAATATTACGTTTTGCAACAATAATTTTTTCCCATCCATTTTCAAAATAATGCAAACCCACAGTTGGGTCGATTGGATCTTGCATAGCATTTGAGCTGTACTTTTGATGACTGTATACTTTCTATAGTCAGGTAATTTTACTACTAGTATAAACAGATCTTTCACTATTACCATTTCGGTCTGTTGAAGTAGGTTGATGTTCTACAATCAGTCATTTGTATCATCACTTGAAGGTGATTTACAAAAGGATAACATTAGCGCTAAAATGGAAATATTTTCGCCGGGTTACTGGCAAGTGTTGATGATACGTCAATTAATTGTCAGGTACAAACTATGTCTGATTTATTTGCATTGTTTTTTAGAATTGGAATAGTAAAACCGTATTGTAATAAATCAATCTAGTATTTTATTTGAGAGAAAAATTGGACTCTCTCAGGATCTGTGGAATCTAATATCGAACGTTTCTGATTGAATAGTATTTTTCTTATTGATAATAAGTACAGTATTAAGAAGAGTAGAAAACAATCCAAAGAACCGGTATAGCCGAATAAACGGACTTAGTTATGCTGCTGCTCTAAACATATGCACTAGTCAAGATCTTGCGTTTTATTCAGACTTCGATCTGTATAGGTAAAATTTTAATGCTTTTTTTTACATATCGTCTGTGTTTTCAGTTACTCCCAAATATTTTTTAACATGGCTTGGTAAGATAAGTCAGAAACTCACATGGAATGATAATCGACTTTCGAGCCAACCTGGTTACTACGGTCGTGACTACACAGTGTTTTTGTTTTCGATATAGCGGACAGTAACAAATAGGCTGTGATGGAATCAATTGTGGGCCCTCTAAACTTATAGTTTGCATTGTTAAGCCTTTGTAGATTACATGGACCTCAATTAAAACTTGAAACAATGAACTAGATCAGGCTATTATTTGAAAGCATATCGGAAGACGGAAACTGTAGATTGATATCATTTGTTTCATTCTTATTAGACGAAATCACTTTGTAATGTGCGACAGACCAAAAAACCATACAAAGTCAGTAAAACGAGTAGAACTAAAGCAATTCATGGTGTGATCGAACCAAAACAACTTCCACACTACAGTAGGTCGCTTCTAAACATTTGAACTCGGTTTTAGATGCATGAATGACAGTGCTCTGGCCAGATTTAACAGATGTAAACTATGGACGCGTTCGACAATCCTACATGTCCATTTAAGATTGAGTAACTAGGAAACTCCTTACGTAGAGCTACAGATGGGCAAGTTTGCTGTTCACTATCGTTGTTCTGACCCGATATGACTTGTTTGGATTATGGTACATTACAGAATACACGTACAGGAAAATGAAATGAGCACATCAGTTGTTTCAATCTGTTGTTACTTGGTAGTCACGTGCCTCAGTCACCAGTTACACGTTTGTGCTGACAGAAACACACTAACTCCAGACCGCAGTCTTAGGCTGATAAACAGAAATTCTAGGAAAATATTAGCGACCAATACTAATGACCACCTTCGTGTTTTCAACAAAGGTTGCTTCCGTGAGCAAAGTCCATGAGAGATAGCCAAAGAGATGAGGGGTAAAACGTTGTTAAAAGCAACTCCATAGCTTTTGGAATTGAAAAATCTGCACAACCACAACCAAAAGACATTAGAAGTTAAATGAAACAAAAGTTTATTTACGATCATTTTGTTGGTTGTGATTCGCTCAACTGATTTATACTGGAGCATCTCTATAGGTTTTGCAACAAAACCAGATTACTGTTTTGGGGGAGACATACAGAGTTTTTTCATTAAGACGACATACCTTATGAGTATAGTCTAGGAGAGTTATTTTTCAGTAACAAACTGGTACCATTATTCTGTCGCAACATCCTTCACAATGACATGTCTTTTAATCCTGATAACCTCAGACTTCTTTTGTATATGAAATACCATAACTTGAGATAGATTTGTGATCTGATGGACGCGGCAAACTAAACTCTATGTCGTCTAGCTAGCACCTGAAACCTTGACGGGTGTACATCTAGAATTTTTAACGACCGTTAAACAGGTGCATTTTGGATGATGTCGTATGACTGCTTGTCCGGACAAAATTTGCGAATCGTCTTCTAAATTGACTCGCACTTAAAATGCGTCTAATGGCAACAGAGCGTTAGTGTAACGTAGAAATTCAAGTTGTTGAGCATGCTGAGCTGAAAGCTTTCCTAAGTTGCCTGAGAGTCATTAAAACCCACGTTACCATAAGCTACAAACCATATCTCCATCAAAGTTGTATGTCGGCTGAAATACAATATACCAATGCCATAGAGTTTTTGATGACTTACAGTTGAGTGAATTTAACTCCTTATGTACGTATTTTACCGTCTGAATGTGCTTATAACGCGGTAGGTCATTTTATTGACATTCAAAACCACTGCAGAATTCTATTGCACATATGAACTAGGTAAATTTTACCACAAACGATTTACAAACTGAAGGTAATCACTGTGAGTTGTCGGGTGGTTGGTCTCGCAGATAATGATATCCCACTTGAAAATTGCAATGACTAGACGGATATGGTTCTTGTTCGAGTGGAGGTTTTGTTCAGAAGTCCACTTCATGTAGAATGAACATATTACAGAACAATCTGATTCAAGGGATTAATTGGTAAGAGATGCTGCCGATCTAAAAATTTTGCGGATAATACTATCCCTCCAACGGCTGGTATTCGTAACACTGAGTGACCAACAGGACTTTAGTTACGTTTTTTCTCGCTGATTTGACATTTGAATGGAGCAAGCAGTGATGACAAACTGTATGAGATGACGAATTAACGAGAAGTTATTTAGTTCTCACGTTTACTAATGAAGCGAACCTATTAGTAAAACACAGAAGAAATGATCCACTCGTCTTTATAACTGTTATCCATAACAAGCCTCATTCATTGATGACTATTTCGCCAATGTTATCAAAGGTAACACTTGGTAACCTTCGGTTATGAATTGGTGTTTAGCCAATAACACCACAGTGTAAGTATAAGTCTCCACTTATTGTACTACTCTGTTGCACTAAGCTTTCACTGAAAAATATCATATATTCTTAGGCGTTTTGAACTTTATCTTACAAAAACTGCATTTATAAGTCAGATACACATTACTGGTTGGATGTGAACTAGCTGATGTTGTTGATGTGTCATATTGAGTTGGATGATGGTAGTTGATAAGTCAGCTAAGTGGAATTCACCATCATCCCGCTCCATCATTCGCTAGAGAGTTCCTCCAATCTGTTACCTCTTCGAATAACCAAGAATATTTCTTTGCTTCTCTAAGAGATACATTTTTGTCCACATCTTTTTGTTTGATTCACGCCGCAAATATGGGCTAGTCCCTCGTTTGCCATAAAATATTCACCGCTATTGCCATAAGGACGTGCGTAGATACAGCCATGGTCATCCATCAGTTTTTTATAGGATCAATTAGGTGCAAACATTTCCGATGAGTAAAATCACGAGAAAAGGTCAACTGTTAGGCTAAGCACATCGCAGTCCAATTACAATAAACAAAACCAATACAAATGATTGAAATTACCAGCGACGAAATTCGCACACACACGCACCAAACGACTATACAGCTGTCGTTTACTTTTCTGGTGGCTTTCCCTAAACTAAACCATCTTTAATCCTGGTGTTATTTGTGATTACAAAGGAATCAAGCGAAAATGGTCGAGCGTTCGCATATGATAAATTGGTCTTGTTTAATGTGAGGTCAATGGCGCATTGGTCAACACGGTTGCCTCAAGAAAGCGTGGACGAATTTCTAGCCTCGGTCGTGACACTATTGACGAACTACAGCTTGCCAGTGGAGCAAAACTTCAGTCTAGTGCTTTTTATTGAAAAGGCTAACTGAAAAGTCCATGGGAATGCGACAGTCGCGATCAATTATGGGAGATTTTCAATCTCTATGAAAACCAAAATCCCCTACTACTCACCAGTAAAGGAATCAAAGTATTTTGATATGAGGTGTCTGTTGAATTCTGCATTTAGTTTGCAAAACATGTCATCATTGAACTCAGTGGTACCATAACTGGTTTGAATACATAGTTTTTGGTCCAGCAGTTGGTTCAAACATCTTTGTTTGCTGGTGAAACGTTTGTAATCAAAAGGCCAAGCTCGTCAATCAACCAAATACCTAGACCATCAAACCAAATATCTAACACCACCAGTGTTTTCAATAATCATAGACGAAAGTGCGCGTACCCGACTGCGCCTTCTCGAAAATCTGAAGTTTCATGATGGTCAAGTTTTTGCGGTAACAACTTTTCAACTCTGCGGTCAATTTGTCTTCAGTCACTTAGTTTTGCGTATGGTAAGCGGTTAGAATATTGTCTACTTGAAATGCAGTGGATTAATGAAGTTGCTAACTGTACTTTAAAGGGAAATTTTAAGTTTCTAAGCGTAGAGGCTTGGTATTGGATCAGTTCATTTCTCAATTCATGAGTTTGGAACTTGTTATCAAGATCACATGCAAATGTGTTTACCTGTTTTGTCATCGTGTAGAAATGACCTGCATGCACAAAACGAAAAGTAACAAATAAATGACAAAGTTATTATTTAACAACCTGATTGTTGTAAATGAAATCGAGTTCAGGTAACTGCGTTTTTTAATCACGTATACTTCACGAACAGAAGAACTATTCCTACTTTTCTATTCTGCTTCAACAAATCCATAAAGCACATTTTTGTTTCGGCCGAAACTTAAACCTCAACGTACATTCTTTTGAAATAATCCTGCCGACCACTACTTCACAAAAGTGTGGAGCCTTACGCCTAGATTTGCTATTTCCTTCATGCCCCATTTGAAGCCACTGGATAGGTTGTCAACGGCGTTGTCCCGTCGAAAGTCGAATACAGTTCAGCTCATAGTTGTGGCAAGGATACACATTGTTAACAAGGTCAAATCCACGACTTGTTATTTTAGGCGATTTTGATTAAAGCATTTGCTGAGGGCTAACTGTTGTTGATGTGCAGTTCATACGTACTGCAGTTATATTAACAACAACCTAAGTTACCTGCTGGCAGCAGTTGGATTAATGGTTTAGTATGGGTCAAAATGCTTTTAATTATTGTGTTCAATCACCTTGTTAATCGGTTCTTTTGAACTATACAATATTTTGAATTTCTCCCGCTGTAACAGTTAGAATGAAATTAGTTAAAAATTGTGCCCAGTTGTCAAACTGAATTCGATAGAACAGCATAAGTGAGTAGGTTATCCAATTCAGTCAGCTGTAACTCACGTGATCACTTGTTTCAGATTGCTGCGAGAAAGTTTCTGATTGGATTCGTTGTTTTGATCGCTGTAACTCATCAGATGACGACTGTTCCAAGTCGGTTATGCACTGTATATCTCGCCAGATTTCCTTAAGACTCTCTGGTCTGTTGATCAGACTATCACGATCTAGCTTATACTCCACCATTCCAAGGCACTGAGGTTCTCCAACTTGTCGGTATTCGATAGATGAGCGTCTGCGTTCGGTCAAGTGAGAAACAATAGATGGCTTGCGTTGCAAACTTGCCAAATCATCAGAATTGAGGGGAGTAGACGTCGTCTTATGGACGGTAAGTATTAATTCAGTGTTTTCTATATCACGTGCGTTTAATTGAAAGCTAAAAGACTGATCAAAATCCGGATTGAGATTGGTTGAAACAGCGTGGGTGGAGTAAGTTGTTCCAAATCCAGTTTTTTGTTGCTGTTCACTATTTTTGCGGTCTAGGTTACGCAGGCGTAAGTTGATTGTAAATGCTGTCTGCGTCTGACTGGGCAAAAGACTTTCCATTATCTGAACTTCATGGACCCCTGTCAGTCGATTAACTGTAACATTTAACACGCCGAATGTACAAACATAGGATACGCCAAAGGAAAGTCTGCCCCGGCCGTATAAACTCTGTCCCATTTGCAACCAATTGTCACCGGAATTGCGTAGACTTCTTCGAAATATGTGACTGCGCAAAGATGGAATTCTGCGATCGAATCTTTCGTCTACAGAAAATCTTTCAGTTCTGTACGCTAACGACTCAATAGATCCTCGCGGAGCATTGTAAGGTTGACATCGTACACTAGCACAACGTCCCAAAACACGAGGTCTTGTGTTCGAACTGCCGGTTTTTACCGAAGTTTCATCTAGCGAAATAGTATTGCGGTAAGTTGGTTGACATTTCACTGGATTCTTTGCGTCAGGATTTTTTGAAATGTCACCGGAGTTTTCAAACAAAATATCAGTCGATTCACATCGTGCGAATAGGAAGGATTTCCGTCTTTTGAGCGTCCTGGGCGGCTGGACAAATGTGGGTTTTCCTATCCCAATGACAGGCATATCCGCGGTAAATGATACAAATCCAGACAAATACTTTTGATATAGACTTGGCAGTTCGGTCTCTAATTTTCCTTTCTCGGCTTTGTCGAACTCACTAGCTTGATTTGTTTTCTTTCGGCTTTGATTGTGATAGAAGCGTTCCAGTGAGGCGCGCTTACTCTGCGAAGATTTCTCTGGTCCAGTAGCACGTTTCCGTTGGGATGTTTTTTCTTTCAATAATAACCAGCCAGTGATAGCAGCTATTAACATAATTGTCAACAAGATAGCCAGGATGACACTTATTGACATTGTGTATATTTGGGTTTTCAATGATCCGTGATGAATGTTTGGAAGGGTGGTGAGTTGATCAACTGAGTTTGCCGCAAACATTGCATGAAATCGGAAAATGTAAACAGAGAATATTCATTGACTGGTTATTAATCGGAAGTCGGTGAAAATGTTTGCATTCACTGAACGATTATCCGCCTGGTAATGACATAATAAACGATTAAATGAAGCAGGTTAATGTAAGTAGTTTTTCCTGTTAATCGGGTAACAGATGGCATGGTGGTCGTTCCATCAACTTCAAAATGTTTCTTTCTGCATAGCCATTTCAGATCGGGACGTCATCAACCTAAGCACCCTGAACATGCGGTTATGATTACATTATTTCACTGATAAAGGCTATTGAAGTTGGTGTACTGTCTTTTCCAGATAAGTTTTCTGTAGATAGCCTCATTGAACCGTCTGATCATTGCATGGAATGGAACACCTAAAACTGAAGCAGAACATTCTGCTTTTGTTTTTGAAGTGAAAATATTCAGAGGAGAACTAGAATAAATATGTTTAGAAAGCCACAATCTTTACCCGTGCCGCTTGCTATATGGATATTGTCATCTACGTAAAGTCGGTGAGATGTAAGGTGTCGGCTTACTTTTTTCCAGCTTATCCTCCTTCTAAATATAACACTGATGTATGTTGTGGCAAATGTGTTAAATTTGAAATCTGGACTTTGGCTGGATTCGAGCAGGTGATATGATATGACATGGCAACTACTCCATTGATTGAGCCACTAGGCCTTGACGGAAGCCCAGAAATTTCATATTTGGACCTAGTTATCTGCCCATCCCACTTTATACGTGGATTCCAGTAAACAATCGACTAAACTAATTAACTAGGCAGGATTTTTTGGTCAGTTTACGCTGGACTGCACGAGTTTCACCGAGGAGCATTAAAATGAGATTATTGGTTCCAAAGCTCATCTGCTGGAGCATTTGTTGCCAATGAATATGTTTTCCCTATGGCTGGTTGGAATTCACCTACTCCAGACTTTCCACAAACGGGTTATTTCCAAATATATCGGCCAATACAGGGCTGATAAGAATCTCATAACGTATTCACCTATGTTCACCGATAGAATGATCCATTAGGCATTTGAAATAAAATGACTTCTATTGCGTCTATCTCGGCGTAATCCACGAGTATCCTAGAAATATCGTAAGATAAGTGACTGACGCAAGCTAACCCAGGAAATCTGAGACTATGATCTATCCAGTAGGGGCATTTTACTGCTCCAAATATCTACAATATATTGGTGAGCAAACATTTAACCTATGGTTCAACCTCGAACAAGAAATTGCATATTCAGTAGCATTTAATTTTTAATATATAAAGGAAATGACTGCGAATTTGAATTGGTGGGATACGGTCTGCTTGTTCTAGCAAGGTGGTTTTGATAAATTACAAATCCCTTGAAATTCTACGTACAAGGCCACGGAAAACGTTCAAAATCTATATGACAATGTTAGTGCGCGTTTGTATGAGGTGTGCTCTAGTTTGTCTAATTAAAGGACTTGACGACGGAGTTTCACTGGAGACAGTGATTAGATTTTGTTACAGTCATATTTATTCATTCAACACAGCTCAAAACACGAGTAAAAATATAACAGCGTTCATTTCTGATGATCTCCTATGAAATAACATTTTTAAAAATACCAGACTTGACAACAGATAAGGAAAATTAAAATAATTTATGAAAGAGGTGAAGAACAAACAAAAATCCTTCACGACACTATTGTGTCAGTCACCATTGAGTTAGGGTGTTTCCTTTATTTCAATTAATTGACGAAGTGTGTTGTAGCAGCTTGAAACTAAATCCACGTGCACTGTTTCAAGGTCAAGTTTTCGGCGTCACGACAGGTGGACAGTGTCTACTCAATGAACAAAATGCCTTCCATTAGAAAGATTTGATTAAGTACTTAAACTTGCGTTACACAAATCATTAGTAAAGCGATGACGTTTATGACAGCATTTATATCTCAAATGGTTCAGTAAAACCGATTTTAATATAAACATTGAAAGGTAGAACAGTAACGAGTGAACAGAAGGAACGGTAGAGGCAAAAGTAAATAGCCAAGCTCCACTGACTGGTGGATTTAGTGTCTTCTATGTACACAATATCAACGGTGATTGACTGTTCATCATGACCTTACTGATCGACGTGAACACGATGGACAAGCGGCACAAAAAATACGGTGGAGATTTTGGTATAGTCAGTCTTAGGAGCTGCTTTCAACTGACATTTTTGGATGACCTTGGTTTTTAAGCTGTGCATAGCTGCAAACAAGATATACTGGTAGTGAATTCAGTTGCAAGTACATCACCACCCAAAATGAATGGTTCGGTGAATGTTAAAAGCAGGGGTCAAGTTGACATGAAGATTTATAGCATTGATACAAAATACTTGACTTGAGTGGAAGACAAACTTGAATCACCTATTGTAAAACGTGATGGAAACTGGTGAGCATACACGGATCGAATGTGATGTTCGTAACGCAGTTTGTTGCAGTGCCGTTTGTGCCATTTGGTTTTCGTTTGTGTAAGTCATGTGCATATTCTACGAGGCTAAGGCTTGTTCGTGCTGTCTTCTTTTACAGAGCTACCATCGGGACCCGATTTCAAGAAAACCCTCTCCCCCACTGTCCTCACGTTGCGCAAAGTTGGTTCTGGGGTTTAACGGGTAACCAAACTCAGAACGTTCGGCTTGCATGTCACAATATGATCCCAGCTTTCACTGTGGGAGAGTCGTATCTAATTTGAATACACACAATAAACACTAGTTTTCTTCCTATGGCTGAAAACTACCGAAGTGAGAAATTTATTCCCAACCAGTGGCCAATTTGATTCTGACTTTGTAGCGACAGGCTGTTGACCGCAACTTCAGTGATTGATTAGCTGCGGGTGTTTAAAAGCACTCATCTGAGATTTGTGCTGTAAACCGACAAAGGAAAGAGTGTTTCTCCCTCCTGAGTTGAGTTTCGGTATAAGTGTTACTCAATTCTCAATAACTAGGCATCGTCACCGTTTGCCTCAAACAAACAAACTTATCCAGTGATGATGGCCTTGAATGCTACTCCATTAAGGCCTACGATTTTATGCAAGTTATGGGTAGTCCTCATCGTACAGTTACGCAGCGTTGACTTAAAGGCATGTATCCAGAATGTTCAACAAAATTGTGAACTCCACTCCCTTGCAAAACGGAAGTATCAAATTAAAATTTATTTTGAGGTAGTACTAGCTCATCTCATACATTTAACTCCCTGAAACATTCTGAATTATCCCGTACACACGAAGCGAAAGTAAGAAATCAGTAGGAGTGAATGATTACGCTGTAAGCCCACTCGAATTGGGCGGCATTTTAATTCAGACCGTTTTATTTGTCCAGTAAAAACGTTTATTTTATCAAACACGACTAATGCACACTCACTCTAAGACTGACTGATATCCTTCACATGTTCTCCGCCATTAGATGCTCGCTGTATATTGTTAAACGCCGTAAAAGCAATTGTGTAATTAGCCAAGAATGTCTACTCCAACTAGATCGGTTTACATAAATTTGCTTTATAAACTGAAAATGATTTGCTTTCCGTAAACCGGGTTTATGATTTGGCCGACTTGATGGAAGCATGGTACGTCAACGTTGAAGAAGACGCGAAAATCGGAGCCATCGGTTTGGCCTCATATGTACTAATTCAGTCTCAAGTGTGTTACCGCAATCATTGCCAAGGTAGTTCCGTACATACGTCGTAAGACACGAAAAGCCATCAAATAAATGAGGGAGTTAATGTGTGGCTCATTTCACCGTGATTCCTATACGTGGAAGAGGTTTGCTTTTCCATAATTTTTTTGACGGACTAAGATCTTTCAGAACCGTTCAGAATGCTCAGTCGTTAGCACAGCTCAAAAGTACAGAAATCTTTCGGTGCTAAGCTAATCATGTATAGTAAGGTAGCGTCGAAGGTACAGTAACTATCGAATTGGAAATTTTGTCTCCTATATTGTTGGAAATTAACGGAATAGCCTATGTGATAAATTTTCAGGACCAATACTCTACGTTTGCTGTGTTGCTTTTGATGGGAACGTAAAAAATGTATGTGTTAATACTTAATCCTGTTATTCAGTTGCTTACATGAATTCAGTCTTCTGTGCTCTTGATTTGTTCAGTTCCCATTTGATTTAAGGTTACTTACACAAAGTTATACAATGATTAAAAAATTATCTGTAATGATATTCTGTAGTAGTTTTTCGCAATTTGAATTCTTTTAACTAGTTCTTGATAGAATTGACATTCTCAACTTAAAATTAACGGAAATCACTACACTCGCTTCAAAACAATTCAAATTAATTCCCTTTTTAGCTCTGCTTGATCTAAACTGACCACCGTTCTACCGAGAATCACTCAAATTATTTTTAAGCCTGTATGTATAAGTTTATATGCAAAAACTGCCCTGAACAGGGGTCAAACAGCAAACTCCAGAGTTCTATCTTGACTGAAGGTTGTTTTATAGAGTAATTAATTGGACTTTCCGTTGAATCTGCTTAACACGTGACAGGAGTTTTATCCCCCGCTTCTACTCACTCAATAATAGATTCTAACATCGTTATTTGACAAAATTCTTGCAGCAGCCTTAACTAGTAGAGAAAAACGTTTCATATCCCCAACATAATTCACATTCACGGGATCTATGATTGGGGAGAGGACTTTACTGTTTCATTATACCAGAGCATTTTGTGTGAATTACGGAGGTTTTGGATTCCTAATAAAAACACTTCACAAAGTTTACGGTAATGGTCGAACTGCAGTTACATTCTAATACTGATAGAATTCTTTAGACATTATTAATAAAATGAGCACCCCATGAATCACAGCTTTTGTGAAAATAAATGGCTCACTGATTCTCTGATTCGTACCGCAAGCGGGCTGAGCCTTGTTTGGAACTATTTGCATCGTGTGGACAGCAATCATGTATCGAGGAAAAAACAAACAATTTTAAGTAAATAAACAAAACTGCGTCGTATGCCACTATATGGAGGATGATGCGATGGACGATGGACAGAGTAAAGTTGACGAGCTATTACTGTATAAGAAGTAGAAAGCGGAAATACCAACCTTCCCATCAATAGACCACACCCAGATGAGTGAGTAGTTTATGGATTTGAAAGGTATTGAGAGGCTATTAACTCTCAGAAATGGCCCGTTGGTGGAATTTTCCGGAAACTACATGGTGAGTGATAAACTATTGTTGACAGCACTCCGTTTTGATCAGTCTAGTTAGGTGACTAACCTAGGCAAAAGTCAGTTTATTCTAGGCCGTGTGCCACTGAGGTCACAATGGACACGACTGAATCGTTACACTAAAACGTTCGGCTATAGTCACTTGTGTGTAATGCTGCTGCTTTTAGTTAGAATCCTGTATGACTGAGAGAGTTGTCATCTGGTGTAAGTGATTTTCAACTTATCTCAAGTAAATCCTCTATAATCTATTGGCATTTAAAACGATACGGAATAACTACGATTTCAGTTTCCATGGAAATATCTTATGATAAGATTGTTGACTAGAAGTTCCAGGCAGAAATTGCATCTTCTTCCGACTCATTTAAATCTCTGATTATTCATTTGTATTCAGTTTTAGATTGCATCACCTCGCAATGCAATAATGAACGGGATTTCCATTTCACGCTGTTCCTCTTTGGTCCGATAGAAATATAAAATCACCAACTATATATTTTCTCTTGAGTACCAAGTATTCAGGTCTAGATGGGTGTTTTATAAATCGGTAGATAAACATTTCCATTATCGAGGTGTAATTGCTAACAATCTACTCGGGGACCGGTACCTGGGAAGTGCAATCATTCACTTTAGTTTACCGAGATGGTTTGGACGAAATTGTTATTCCAAATAATTATGTTGATAAATTGTCATACAGTATGCTTATTACTAAATCAATTATACTGAGAGCGTGTGTAGTGATTCAGTTCATGTTCTGGAAAAAACAACGGTCAGATGCCCGAGATATGATTTGTCAGGTCTAGGGTGCGTGCTTTCTGACAATAGCATTATCATCATATTAATCTATTATTGCATCAGCTAAACATTCTTGGAATTGCTTCGGATGGCAGCAGAATGAGAGATGATCACTCAGCTTAATACCAAACCCAATCTTTCTCTAGACAATGAGAATAAACATGGTCTTACAAAAATCTCATTAGAGAAGTGGTACGAAGCGAACTACGACAGATAAATGCTGTCATTTGGCAGGGAAAATTACCGACTGGGCACTGGTCACAATGAGGTGATCTGTTCCCTCGGGGATACAATACACTTATTAGCGGACGATCAAAGAAAGGTTACCAAAATATCGTTGTGTTTTTGACTGCGGGATGTGAACGGACGTTTGCTTGATTTGCGCCATTCATTGTCATTCAAAGTAAATTTTAAAATTTGCGTATGGAGACCTTTGTACCTGCGGCGTATTGAACATTGCTACTCGGTATGGAACGAAATCAGTTAAATAAACGGAGAGCTGGCAAATTTTACACAAATGATTAAATCATCAGATGCAGGTACTGCTGACGAGTGCAATAGTTTATGGGGTATGGTATCACATTAAGATTAGCTATTCCACTACCTCTCAACTTCTCATTATATTACTGCAGTTAACCATCACAGAATATAAGCGAAAAGCATTAGCACCATGATTTACAATACGAGACGTTTGTTCTTTCGTGAAAGCAGTTTTAAAAACTAACAGCATATATCCATTCCGGGCATCATCGTATCAAGAAATCGCAGTGCAGACGATCGCCCTTTCGTTAACGACCATTTCTGAGTTTTCACAAGTGTCCATTGTAAGAATTTAAATTTGGCCGTAATATTTATGGAAAAACAGTACATGAGCTGCCACTGACCCTTGTTTCTGTGGCTTCTCAATCTCTCGGAAGTTAATCGACAATCACTCAAATACTGATTCTGAATATGAGTGGTATTTGAAAGTTATCAACAGAGATTTTATAACTATGTTTTTCTGTCGAACGTACCGTTGATCGAACTGTTTTCATTACTCCAATTTGAGTCTCATTATAGCTCGGTTTAACTTGGCTCTAACTGAACATTATGTGTACCCATTACATGAGACAGCGGTAAGAACTTGAGAGGTGAATGATTGTGGATGTAAACAGGAACATCTTGCTGTTCGTTATTCGGGTAATATAACGACCTGTGATCCTTTTCATGCATCAAGAGAGTTGTCATCGAATTAAATAGAACTGTAGAGGTTCTTGGTAATCCACGTTTCAGCTTTTGAGTACCACATGCTTTAGTTTGACAGATAACCCCGGAACTAACACCACCAACGCCATATATCAGGTGTGCTTTTACTATGCATCAACTAACGGCAGCAGTGAAAGCATCACGTGAGCAATATTCTGAATTCTGTAATTAATTTCCCATCGACAGATTGATGCGCAGCAGTGCTGGAAACGGACACAGCGAGTTCTGTGTCCTTTGTGATGGTAAGCTTTTCAGTGCTGTTTCACTCATTTCAAAGATAATGACAACAATTAGATAACTGGTTTATCCCAAGTGCGAAGATGGCGGCGGTTCTGAAAAGCTCACGAAATTTCACTCACAAATAAACATTTGTAATGTTTTGGAAATTTCTTCACGGACGGACAATTCTGCCCAAAGCAGAATATTAGACAGCTTGAGCTAATGGTCCAACTTGAAAAGGTTATTGGTCAATTAAATGGTCTTGACCTCCTTGTCCCAAGTAAACTAAGAATATTTCAATATGGCGTAAGCCGATTGATGCTAACAACACATTGAGGCTAAACCTAAAGTTTACTGAACCTTGGTGGTAAACCATATAGTGTCACTAACGCATCTAAAAAAAGATGGCGCTATCTTGTCGACCAGGAAATTTAAAGACAGAGAAAATTTACCAAGTAAACACATAAACTATGTAAGAAAGAGTGAAAACTGTTGGACCGAAAAAATTTGTGGTACAAAGTATTGTTTGTAACTTTACGAAATGAACGGTTAAGTAGACGGACCAATGTTTAGGGCATCGAATGGTCATGATCAGTAAGATCAGTCGCACAGAGACCATTTGGATTGCCAAAGCCTCATAAGGATAACCTACCGCCAAACTTAATAGACAGGATGAATTCACCTATTTACTTGCTAGAACAATAGCGATCTGAACTTTTGCAACCCCATAGTATCATTTGAGTACGCTGCAATTCAAGGACGCCACGTGAGAACATAATATCGCAGACAAAGCACTGCCATAACTCGAAGTGTGGTCATACCTACAAAGGTATTGTGGAAGGAAAATTTCGTTCTTCTGGCTAGCCGAGTCTGTTTGAGTGATACACATCCTCAGATGTTAGTGAAAAAGTCAAAGGGGCTTACATTAAGAGGCACACATTCGTTTCCGCTTGAAAATCTGTCATCACTAAGATGGTGAGCTGTTGGCGCACAACCAGGCTGACATATTCATGGGGATGATTGAGCGAACAATAGTCAAACGGTATGCCATGCACAAAAGAGAAGCAAGCAACTCTTTTTAATGTAACCAGTGCCATTGATGTCAATAAACTACCACTATCAACATAGGCCGAAACAACCTGTACTATGAAACCAGCTGGGAAGAACGCCAGCCTTTCGGTGCGGAGTTACTGGAACCAAATAATGAATCGTTTATGTGATAAGTACACATGAACTGGACAAGGAATGGTCAATGTCCTCATTCTCACCTCCTCGTACATGTAGATAAGAAGAGGACTTTGATGAACTGTCTGCAGAACTTTGTACTAATGATGTGCTGAACCATGGGCTCGAAGTTTTATCAAAAACGTCTTTTACTCTATAAATAGCCTAAGGATTTTTCAAAACACAAGACTTATACGTCCCATCTTGGCGATTATATAGACTGTCGAATTTGATTATTAAACCTCAATCCTTGCGAAAATGTTGTTTTCTCGTAGCGAATTCGTAAAGATCTGCCATTGCTGTGATGGACCAAATGCAACCTTGTCGGGTAGTCTCGGATTCTTAGTGGAATCGTTTAATTCTGACAGAAATTTAACAACTTGACAATTCCTCATTACGGTTGTACACGAACGATTCAAAAAATCGAACGCACAGCAAGTAATATTACTTTTAATACTTATCCATACCATTAACTTAGCTGAAAACGTGTCGTTCACTACTAAAAGCAAATGAGAACTAGGGACAGTCAGCTTACCAACAGGCTAAAATTACTAACCGTATAATCCGGTTTTTCGTTGAATTATTTAGAAATCTCATCTTGGTGATCTTCCCACCATAATGAACTCACTGATGTGCACCCATTTTAAATTATACAACCAATCCTGTCGTGCGCATTTGTCATATAGTATCCGTATAATTGAGAAGGTTTATTGGAGACCAGAACTCGTCTGCCGTTTGCAGATATACCCATAATTTGTTGAGAAGGTGGCTCTATTAAAATGATTGTCTGTAGTCAATCCACATAGTCTTTCGATACTAGAAACTTAAGGATTTGATGAAGGCTGATTAAACAAGCTTGTTGTTGACTACATCAGTCACACGGAGTGAAACAAATGTGCTAACGGGATAACCTTGCGAGTAAACTGTACAAGATTATGTTCGTGCTACAATCTAACAATTGGACTTAAACCTTCAACGAACGGCACAGTAGACCAATAGCCGCCATAAGAACAAGTGATCAATGTGAAGAGAACGAAATTCGTCACAAAGCCACTTGTTATATGCCGCTGAATTACGCGACGAACTTCAGAAGATTAATGAATTAGATTAGACAAATATTTAACGTAGTCGACCTGGTGTGCCCACTCAGACTCAGAAAGTACTTGTGTCTTCAGTCGCAGAAGATCAGCCTTGTGGTACCTCATCACACTGTGTCTACCAGTTTGCAAGTAACTGCAGCGCGGGTTACATATACATAACTGAAAAAGAAAACCGAGTTGATCTGTAGAGTGAAGGAACATCTGTTTAAATGAGCGCAGAATTATGGGTTACTGGAGAATATAAATGCCACTGAAATACGCAAACAATCAATGTTTGTGGTCGCCGGGCACTTTCTGATCATTGGCCACGTTGTCGATGCGTTAAGAATGTTGCTACGTCACATTAATACAAAACGCGCTTGGTTTTTTTTGTCCGTCGCACTCGGTCGAGCAGTGATTTAGAGACTTACTCACGATTTGGATTTGGTAGCTTTTTCTGACCCGCTGATTGACTATCCACGCCCCCCGCCCTGATCGTCTGATATACAAACCGCCTAATATTGTAAATTTATTACTGGTGAAGCGATATTAAATCCTTGCACCTGTCACGATCCGCGTTATAACGGCTTTTAAGGTTGGATGTCATTTATTGAAAACTCATCATATTTGATTATTAGATTGTCTTCGCGCATCAGGAACTGAAAATTACTTTTTTATGTTTTAGATAATCGGTTACATTTCATTTATTGTTCTTTCCTACTGTCTTTCATCAGAAAAAGTGAAACGCGGCAAACCACTTTTCGTCATTTCTTTAGTTTAGCATGGTGTATTCCTAGTTTTCGGTTAGGCCGCGTTGGCAAAACTCCCGTCCACTGGAACATCGAAATACTTACTAACGTTTCATACGACAGAGTTCCAGTTATTACTATGAACATTACCATACTATGACCATTTCAATCAATGCGGAGAATGTGAATCAGCCGGTGAGTATGTCAGTATTCACAGTTGAAACCCGTGGTATGCAGCACAGAAGGGTAGTTTCTATAAACGCAGTATCGAATGCTGAGAAGGAAGTGTCCTTTCCGGATGAAAGTTACTTTCTGACAATATGTTTGTTGGACATATAAATGCTAGTGTCGCTTCTGTTTCGGTAGATATTTGCTGCCGGCGTATCATCAAATCATTATCACGTACACTAATTATTTTTAATCGTCTGATAATATCAATTCATCATTATTTTATTTCTTGAAATCAGTATTCTCTCCCTTTTCGCAGTCAGAATTGCACTGGGAACTTCATGGTCAAAGTCACGTCTATGAAGTCTTTATGCAAACGATAAAAATTCTCGATCAAAAATCAGTCCAATAAGCCACAAGCTCTCCAGCGCTTTGATGTTTATTTCACACCGTAATTTTTAACCGAGGGTGATGCAGATCGAATTCAACCTCGTTAACTATCCGAGTGGTAGCGGTTTATGTGTATAATTTCACGAGGAACGCTCGTCAGAAAAGTAAAAATCTCTTTGGTGAAAGGGGGCATTTTGTCTGTGGAAATTCACATGGTGTTAACGCAAGAAAATATCACTATGCCGTAACTGTTAAACCGATAGTGCGCTCATGCTTGATGTTGCAGTTTCACCATGCATATTTTCAATATATTGAGCTACTACAGATTGTCTGAAGCAAAGTTTATCATGAATTGACCCTAGTATTAACCTTGTCAAGATTGAACATTTATCGTACAGTTATGGAAGATCACCACTCGAATTAAACAGTAGTGTATGTACGCCTTTGGGTCTGAAGATCTGCAACAGTCATAGTGATATTGTCCCAAGCATTGTTATCCAGCTGCATAGCAATGTGTACACATGCGAACTAGAATAAGATTAGGCTGCCAGAATATTGACAGACAGCAAATGATGAATGCTACAAGTCATAAACTTTCGAATAGCAAAACAACAATATATATCCTATTTTGCTCTAGGTTCAAGGATAATTTGGAATCAGAAATAATTAAATGAATTTATTACAAATACCCATAATTTTTACTTGAATTTTATGAGAAACAAACTGAAATTTGGTTACCACATGATTAACATCGGATCGCTTCACAATAACTGTCCGATTGACTTTTCTGATGAGGCACCTGGAAGCATGGGTTCCAGTCACGTTAAAGTTCATCTACTGTGCATATGGTTGCCCTGGCCAGGAATTTCACTACGATTCTTGCTCATATGTGGCAGGCTGGCCACACACTACAACCCGGTTTTTCTATGCAATCGCTCGTTTGTTCGGCCTGATATATAATAATTTTAATATAGCTAAGGTTTTCCACACCACGCTTGCTAAAGCTCAATTGGAGAATTGTGTCGATACGTTATTCACACTCGTTTACCTTAAGTCAACCTGTAACCAACTCTGTAGTGACGTTAATTTACTTGGTAGTACCAATCCATTGGAACAAGTCGGTATACGCCGAAGGATTACTTGCTGGTTACAATACGGTTTAAACTCATTTTAGTGAGGTGTCGTTGGTGGAATTAACGGTAATACGGATATAAAAATCAGGTCGCACTTTGCCCACAAACCATACTCAAACGGCTCACAATTATGGAACCGACCAAATTGCTTGTTTCAAATTCTTGGATGGTGGAATATTCGTTCGTTACTGTGATACCCATCTATAACTGAAATGACTTTATTGTTTCCTTTTTAGTAAAACCTCTAGAGCTGAGAGGCAGTAATCATCTCCATACTACAATGACTATGTTGTTTCTTACTGAATGCCACCCACACCTGATCGAAACCCTGATATCCAGATAAACCTTTTGGCTAGCCAACTTCGAAAAGAAGCCACAGACTCCAATTTCGCCGTTATTAGAGCATATCATTAGTGCGCATCGTAATCCGCACCGGTCCTTGTGGTTGTGAGACTAGCGAGTTTACCACAAGGTCAGTAACCTCACACCAGGCGTGATCTGTCATATCAGTATGTTCGACCATGGTCTTGTATGAATAGTTCAGGCTGTTCTCTTTCTACAGAGAATAGCAAGAATTGCTCCGTTTGACCCAGTCGATCACCTTGAAACCAAGAGTCCTCAGATAGGTTGAAGTTACTGACTTTATTTAACCAAATGAGCTTGGTTTAACTGTTTAATAGGTATTCGACGATCTAGGTTTATTGCAAATTCCAGTCCGCAGGAAGATGTGGTTGTCGAGTTGCTCTAAAAAGAGCGACCAAAACCAACTGGAAAGCGTATCTGGATGTGAAGGCTGCAGATAAGTGTTGTTATGACCGCAAAAGACGCTTGGCCTGAGAATTCGTCTATTGCACAAACGCCCGTATAGGTCATGTCAAAAATCAAACTACAAACGTGTATACTCATTTGCAGGTAAGATATGCATTCACATCCATCATTGTCATTCGCCTTGATGGAACTTTGGCCGGGCGCGTACACACTATTTCGATAGTCTCTCCTTGTCCTCCGTCTTCCTGGCATTC
>JTDE01001436.1:25578-38562 GCA_014338405.1 Paragonimus skrjabini miyazakii | reverse complement strand
AATAGTTTTTACAGACGAAAGCCGGTTTTGTAGATTTATCTAAGACAATTAAACTGGTGATTCTGAACGACGACTCACTGGGTACATTGCATCAGTAAATAATGTACCGTCGATATCCGCCGCGATTTATGGATAAACACAATCACAGGGTTCTGTTATATTTCGCTTATCACGGATTCAAGCTTATTTAACAGGATGCTGACTACTTGATTTGATGAACTCACCTCATCATTCAGTGATGAAAAGATCAATGAAATTAGATCCGTCCGAAAAACGATTGCCTCGAAGATTATAAATAACATCATCAAATTTGCTAAGTACTTACAAGACATTAAAAAAATATTCGCCTTTGTTAAACAAAGTTAATTGTTTGCTAACTTACCACTGTCATAAAATAAAAATCTTATCTGTGTTTACCCATCTGAGACCAGATGCGTCATCTGTTTATTGTCAACCAGATGGAATGTTCTTTTACAGCGAGGCTGCTTCGGTGTACAACGACCACAAAGAGACATGCTGGACCTAGAAAATGTACCATGACAGTGATATCTCACTCGGGTCACTTTTAACCAATATACCCAGGGGTAAGTTTAAACGTACCGTGTTTCAGTCCACTATCGGTCGATGAAGTCATTATCACCGATACATGTGTAATAAACTATTCTCATTAATTCTGATGCTGAGTGCGTGACGTTCTACACGTTGAATCGTACCCAAAAGTCAACTGAATTTTTATTTACAGGAGAGTATAAAAGGCAAACAATCCTTTTATATTTGGGTAGGTTCATATAGAGAAATAGAGGATACTTTTCTGTTTACCAAAAGATTTCCTGCAGAGATCACTTCACAAACTTCTACAGTTTGTGCCTTAAAACAGAAAAGGAAATCTGTGCGTTATCTGGACACAACAGTGGTTCAGCCAATACTCAAGACAAACAATCTTGACTAACATTGATTAATCTCCGTGAAGACGACTATCCAGTGTATTAACTAACAGAAGTTTGTTCAGAACTCTACTACAACCCGAAGCGTTTGATCTCAGAACAGAGACTCCAGCTAATCGAGTGACTGGTCGCTATTTGACCGAGTGACAATGTCTCTGCTACAGAATTCAGCACTCAGCTAGCCACAACCACTGTTCTAGTGTTTTGAAACATAGGTTGAGTGTCAGTTGAGCTATCATTTTCCTGTCAATTCTTTTAATGGTTCCTATATGACATATTACTTCTTTTGACCATCAGGACAGCCTACAAAACGGATCCAGTAGCAACGTCTGCTTTGGTTGAGACGTATGAAAACAAGATCAGTCGGCAATACTGTCCTCGCTGGTCTAGTAAGAAGTGAATAGCAGATAAACATTGATCTTTTAGGTAGTTCATCCAGTACCTGCTAACCTATCAAATGCTTTGGACGAAAATACTCTACATTGTTGAAGCTACCAAAATCAAGTTACATGAGTCAGTATCCTATCATCAAAAATGGCTTGTTCCAACGTTGCGCCTATCCTGTCCTCAAAATGTGCTAATCGAGGGTAAACTTGTGTGTTCCAAACAGCTGACCAGCTTGACGAACCTGATCGATCGAACCACCAACAAATGACTAGCCAGTGACCTATTTTGACTGTAGCATAGTCAATCGACATCTCTGTTCAGTTGTACGACACAAACACATAATTTTTCCACCTTGAAGATGAGTAATGGGAAAGGTGTTCTTCTTTGTCCTTTTTCTCATTATCGCGGTTCGCATATGTGAAAGATTTCTATGAGGTATCACGAAAATGTTTATGTAAACAGGTCAGATCCAACAATCATTGCTTTAAGTGACATTCAATGTAAAACTGCTGGGAGGAGAGAATCCGTAAATATTTACACTTAAGTAATTAGACATTTACAGCTTTATCCGGTACAACCTGATGTAGAACATGATTATCATGATCAGTGGGGTATCACCAAATAAATAATCTGAGTTGCTGAATCACACTGAATATTCACTTGTTTGCTTAGCCACTGGAAGAAGGGTTTCACCTTGGAATACAAAGTTCAGTTCAAAGACGAACCAAATTTTAGTACGTTGAATTGGGAGGGAACTTCAAGTGGTGTTACAATACAAAGCTTGTGTGTCTTGATGATTAATGCCGGTTCACACCAGGACGGAGGCTGCATCGGTTCCGACTAGCAACCTATTAAAAAACACTATTCTTCGGTCAGTCCATTTTTATTCGCAAGTTATACTGTACATGTGTTACCATCGAACGCCTTTATGGCTTTCAGATCTGAATAGATATAAAGGAAATGTGGTATGTTTTGAAAAACATATTATAAACTGACAGATTTTCCGAACTACACATTTGGCGGTTTCAAGTCAGCAATCAACAGTCCTCCAAAATAGTAACTAGTGGATTGAACGGGTCCAGCCATATACGGTCTCAAAAGTCCTAAATGTTCTATAACAGTAATTTTTGTTTAAACAACATCCTTATATATTAAATATTTTCTAGTTTTATGAAAGAATATGCATCAGATTGCGTTTGTAACAAAACAAATGTAATTGGTTTAATAAGAAATGGCTTCTATCCAAAAGAATGAACATATCTACTCTAGGTGACCAATTTATGGTGAATAAGTGACAAAATTCTGTCAATGAGATATGGTTTATATATCAAAACGTTCAGTAGCAACTCCACATTTTGATAGTCAACAGTAACATTCGCCGAATGTGGAACCAAATAATGTGTGAGACTTCCGAACTCATCAGTCAGTTGTTTAAACTAATAGGTTAATAAAAAACGTCAACTTAGGGACATGAAGTGTAAAGGCTGAAAACGGAAAACAAAAATGAACCGTAAACAAAGCGTAAATCTCTGTTTGAACCGTGTTACTTTTCAGTTATAGTGACTCAATCCTAATAACAATAAAAACCATTACATAATTAAGTTTTTTGGGTCAGCGTCATAAAGCGGCAGTGACCTATAGGGTGAATGATTAATTCAACTGAGTAACAAATTTAAAAATGCATATGATCATTGGAAACAGCGTGCATGTGGTGCAGCATTTTTTGACTCACCTGTTTAGTTAAAACTGGATTAAACAGTTATAATTGCTGAGACCAAATTAATCGCCTGCTCAAAAGTGTGGTCGGAAATCCAAGTTATAATTAGACGAGTTGGTGAAGAACAGATGTTCATGTTTGAATTAAAAGTGTAGACAAAATCCCGTGACTGAATTATCTTCTACGTTAGAGATGTATTCTCTACTTTTCAGGCCTCATTTATGACTTTTTGTTCTCGGTTTACAAAAGCATTTTTCTGATCACTGTAAATAAATCTTATTGTGTGTATGTGAGTAGGTTTTTACGTTGAGTTGCATAGGGATGGAATTGTTTAACCAATCGCTTTTGTATGGCCATGTATCATAGGCCCACAGCTATAGTGAGGTAATATGCCCTCACACACGCCCACGCCTGACGATTTAATGCAGCCATACGTGCGCACCACATAGATCCCTGACGTGATGATGGATCACGCGGCCAAATGCAAACATACACATATACACACTAGACACACATGAATAGAAGACTGATGTGATAATTGTAATCAAGTAGAATAACGACGTAAAGCGGCTTATGCTTGTTTCCGTTTTTTAAAGAAACGACAGTCACCACGAAAAATACACACTTAGGATAAAGGCGCTCTATATGGATTTTCAAACCGCGAGTCATATTTTTAGATGTGCTTTTTAATTTCCAGGTTTCCCAGGCAATTTATAAACCATTGTCTGAAAAAAACGGATTGGCTGTACTGACTGAGAGAAAGATACAGAAAAATTTAGACAGCGATCGGTATCCCAAAACCTAAGGCATAAACCCAGGATCGTGACTGTACATAAAAATATTCTTTGGTCTGTGGTTTCTGTCACCCCTTTCGAAAAATCTGTATATGCACTAACATTTGAGTAGGCGATTTGACATTTCAGACTAGCCACCACTATCAATGGAATCACAGATCAAGGTGGTGTTCTCTTGTCTGTATCAATCTCATTTTTAGTTCTACCTCTTTTCCATAGATACTTGACTTTCTCATCCTCTCTTTTTAAAATATTTTCCACTGGAAATACACTTGCACAATGTTTCAAACAGCAGCAGCACTTTCCACGGCTTCACGTAAGTTGGCTCACGGCAGGTTGTAAGCGTGCAAACTGTTCTTCACATCCTCATGATTCCAGCGTCATAAATTGTATACTAAACGCCATCTGAGAAAACCACTGTCATTCCAACTTTGTGTCTTGAATTCGTCAATTTTTCCTATAACTCGTGACTATAATTCTGATCAATTTCTAGTTTCACTTTAACACAGTATGACCTTTGTCTGCTTGTGAAGGTCGAGCTGAGCGGTGGGAAAACGAGGAAGTGAGTAGAAAATTTGAAACTTCTTCCCCGGACGCATGAGCTAGACAGACAGAATGTTTGTTAATGCTGGTACTTTGAGGATTGGATTTGCAAGTGAAAGCAGAAACGAGACAGATTGAATTTCAGCAGACCATTCTAGGCACATTAGTTAAAAGCGGACTGTCCAACTCGCATAAAGTCGGTCAATTTTACCATCAAGGTTACTGTGATTTTGAGGTCGACTTGCATATGATCCTTGTGTAATAAAGGTAACACTAGTCGACTACTGACGAGTAGTAGCAAGTTATGACTTATATGATAGAGTATAAAAAACATTAATGATTTCTGTGGACCTAACTTGAAGACAGGTCGCAGTTGTAGGGTCATCGACCGGATTGAGCAGAACAATTTCTTCACTTGTGGCCATCGGGCAATCTGAGCATTGCTATCAACCGAATTTAGGCTGAGCCTTCGCACAGGATATTCACTTTGTTGCATACTGATTTTACATACTTAAATATACAAACGCGTGTAGTTTGAAAGGTAATTTATAACCAAAGATATTCGAATATTTTTTTATGAGCGTTTTCTGTAGTTGACAAGAGTGAAACAAAGGTTAACCATGCATGCAACGTACCTAAATTTGGTATTCTGCAAATTGTTGACACTTTACAATGACATTAAAGTTAGATTATTTCGCCAGGTTTTCAGTAAGTGTCTGAAACCGGTTATGGTAATCACAAATCAGTGTGTTTCAAGTGGTCTACAAAGATGATCAAAGTTGGATAAAACACTTCACAAGTTTGATTGTATTTCAGTTGATCTCGGACCTATAAAATAAGATTATCCCAAAAAAATGCATACACTTTATACTACGATTTACACATCAAATAGTGAGACTATGATGAACATGTGCCTTATGCAGATATCTTGCGCAGTTGTCGGTCCGCAGCTGACATATTGAAAGCTTCATATCACAAGACGACTGTTGCTAGAAATGAGATGCTGTAATATGAAACATTTTGCATAAAGCAGTGAAATAATTGTAGCCAGTAGATAATATCTTGTGGTCTGTTTAGTATCAAACACCGGTAATCAAAAAATAAATACAAACGCTTTCTGTTACATGGGGATAATGATGGACTAGATGCAATACATATTGCGTGCTTGCTAAGGGTTTAGGAACAGCCAAGTATTTGAAAATAATCCTGATTTCATAATCGCAATCAGGATTGCTTTATTGAAACGCAGGTAGAACAGGTTTTTACGCAGTAGGTCTGACCTGATAATTTTTTCCCAGAGCAGATTTAGCAGTTGATTAGGCTGGCCACTTGTGTGCATTCGACATAAATGATCAGTGCTACATAACTAAATTTTGAATCTAGTACAATAAATTCTATTTAACTCGTTTGATACTGTGGTAAAACGTTTATATGATATACAGCCAACATATGAGTTCACCTATACACATGTTTCCAATCATTGGCAAGTAATTCGTTATCTACGAAGTCAAGTATTTCATCTTTTATGGTTATACGACACTCACGGCAGTTCCACGCAAAATTATTATTATGACGTGAGTTGGCTCCTGTCAGTTATTCTTTCCTTGAGATTTGTTTACTGTAGTTTACTTACAAATTCTGTGAGGATGATTTCAACCGCATGACAGACGTTGCTATTTGATTAAATCAACCATTTTGGCATCAAACTAAATTTACGACATTTACGAGTGTAAGATTAATGTAACCTATTTTTATTTATCATGCAGGTGCTTTACTCCGCTGCAGTTTGCTACTTGCCTAGTCTGAGATTCCGTCACATTTGATATACATGATATTGAAAAGTAGTTTTGAAGTATATGATTATATTGATCGAATGGTCAAATGGGTTGGTGTGTTTGAAATTGGTTGTTTCTCTTCTCAATTTGTGGCTTATGGTGGGTGATTGTTGGTTGGCCTAAATAAATCAATGGTCACCTCCAACTGGAATTGATTTTCAGACTAGAGATTTCTGTGATGGGAAGATTTTAACATTCACCGGGTTGGACGAGGCAACTGATTTTGCCTTACGATATATGGTATTAACCTTCCGATTCTTTTGCACAAATAGTTGCTTGGTATATCTTGCTCTGTGGTTATCTGGTTACGTCAAACCTTTTTATTGCTCAACCAGTGCTTTCCTGAATATAGCTGGTGACGGCTGGTTTTATAGCATAAACGGATTGAACATAGTGAGGTTTTTATACAACCAACGTCTAAATTTATCTAACGGCGGAACACGGCTAGCAATCCGAAACAACTCGAAGTTGCAAGTCATTTTCCCAGCTAATTCCCTCATGTTTATACTAATTTATTCCATCGGAGATTTTGGGTAAGGGGTGGAAATTCTAACATAAAAATGAACCACCCTTTTACAATAACGATACAGACAGAGAAGCCATGATTTGCGTTGAAGTTTGCGTCTGCATTCTCCGTGTAATTTTACAAGTGGTCTCACGCAACTAGTCCACACTTACCTTTTGAATACAATTCCGTCTGCAGACTTCAGGCAGAATAATAAATTATAAATAACTAAACTGAGAAATCTTCAATTGCCTGTATAATAACTGGGCGTTGATTAAGCTTTGGCAGTAAATCATTTTAGAATATCAAGCGAAAGTTCGAGATTGATTTGTTAACTTGTCGCCAAACATTGATGATATGCCAAGGACAACGTATACGACTGCGAGTTATTACACATTCACTGGGAACATCAAAACAAATTCGCTAAAGACTGGGAGGCCGACGTTATTAGTCTACGAGACAATATATAAAATTTTGTAGAGAGTACGATTATTAAGGCGATTATCACGGCTATAGAATTCCCAAATCTTATAAGGCGTAGTTAATAGTGTTTTTAACTTTAACCTCAAACTCTAGATCTAAGCTCCACAGAATTTTTCTGAGACTTGGGGCGGTAAATTTGCAGAGTAAATCGCAGCTAAAATACAGCGTAAAATGTATTATAAACAAGGCGAAACTCTCGATATCAATCCCTCCTAAGGTTGATCTAGTGTATTGCAAAAATCCTTTCAAGTCGGCTATCAGCACAAGCCATTTCGTCCAAATTATTGCTAGTCTGAAATGAGTTGTAAAATGTGTGATTTCATTTATTTACTAACTTTGCTGCAAGTTTAACCTTCCAGGTTGTCTCTGATTGTTTCAGCTGGTGATTGGGAAATCAACACGTCCGAGAGTCCAGAAGATAGACGTCTCGATCACACTAAAAATATCAACATGTTTTTCGAATAAGTTGTTATTAAGGTCTTGAGTAGCTTGTACACAGACGGTTTACCTGTATACAAAGTTTGACATAGCATATAATGTTTGCGACTCAGTCATGACAAAGGTCCCAACAATGAAATTCAATCTGCTTACCTGTTGTACCATTCAACTCATTTTCCTCTTCTCTTTTTCACAAATTTCGTCCAATCTGGATGTCAAGCCAAGATTGTCTGCAAGAGTCTTTGAGAGAAAGTTACTTATTTGCTACGTTGGACAATAGCATTTTGTCCAAGCAACAACGTACAGGAACGTAAAATCTACTTGTCTCAATAGATTGTGTTTAAATCACTGTTTGACTTTGACGAAAATTGGAACTCTGGGTTAACATTCACCAGCACTTGACATTTCTGAGCTGCAATTTTTAGCCAACAGAATCTGAATGAGTTAGATAAATGACAGATTCGAGGACGCGCCCATAATTAGCTAACAAGTTATGAATTGCTTCCTGCAGAATGTCTGCTCATTCTCCGTGTCAGCGTTAAATCTCTAGTCCGCAAAAATATCCGGATGAAATGTAACTTTGCTTAGATGAGGTCGGATCTTAGTGTTTACTGCCCATTGTTATTCTTTTTACAAGACCATCGGGCAACGTTGCCCACTTTATATGTATGTATGTTTGCATCTGAATTAAAATGGTTTCACATCTTCACATTTTTATTCATATTTCTCATAAGCTATCATTATACGGAACGACTGAATCCATTTTCCGCCACCCCCTGGAGATTGGTTATACACACTGTACCTTCTCGTATTTGTCCACATCGACTGCTACTAGTGTGTGTGACCCTTATGTTTTCAGCTAATAGAATTCAACGCAAACCACAATTTTGCTACATCTTCATATACACACCTGGGTGTCTACAATTCGTTCAAAAGCAATTTCCTTTTTTTGTGCCACTCCACCTGTGTGCTTAAATTTGTCCCGTTGTTGACCAACTTACTCTACAAAATGTTCCCCTTTTCAACTTTGCTGTCGAATTTCGACATAAAATTTGTCAGTTATTTAATAACCAATGCTTCTTGAATGAAATGACAAACTGATTTGACTACCGTCCTGTAGGCCTTGTTTTGTCAACTTTGGTTTAGAAAAGTATGCAGTTCCTAAATAAATTACCGGATATGGATTGGTACAGATGATCGAATTTTCAAATAGTCATTCACACATCGTGTCCACGATTGTTCCACAATGTTATACACACTGACAAAAGAAGTTCGCATTCTATATTCGAGAATTTCCTCGATTGTAGAGTGGCTTTAAGTTGCGAGTGTTCGTGTTCTTTCCGGCCTAGCTTTTCCCAGTGGAGCGCAACTCATTCCGCTATCCCTATTGATTTCCACAATTCTTCTTGTCTGTGTTTATTTTAGTCCAGATCCGGGTTGTTTGTTGTTCGTTCGCGCGCACGCGAATTGGAAAGGAATAGTGACCTTAGTTGACCTGGCCGGCCTGTCAGATTGTCGACCAATTGCATATTTCTCTATGATAGTGCCATGATTGAAACAGTCTGCTCAGAGGTTACACTTGAAAATTCACGAAAATAAGAATACAAGTGTGAGAGTGAACAAACCTGAAATTCAGCACACGTAGTTTCCTTTGCAGATTACATAAATGATGTATGACTCACCAGGTAGTTAACAAGTTTGAGGTGTTCACTCAGAGTCAGCATCTGAGGAATGTCAATATCTTAAGAGTAGGATTAGGTTAGATGGGAAAAACTAGTGCACGAAGACAAAAACGGTTGAAAACATGTAGAAGATTTTTTTTACAATATGACCTAACGGAGATCGCCACGTTGATGTTTTTGTCAATACATTCTACGATAGTCCCTAGTGCTTCTTAATACTCTAGCCAGGATGCTGGTAATGCCATGCAAAACCGATTTTGAACATCATAGTTTTAGTTCTGGAACCCATGACACACACCGATCAATTGGAAGTTGCTGTTGAACCTATTCCATAAAGCACCAAAGCGCACAGCGAATCTTTTGTGATGACATTCGTAATCTTGAGGTAAGTAAATGGCCCGAACATTAATAAACCTCTTTAAAGAGAATCAGAAACCAGAACTGGTAGGATGACGTGAACTGGATAACTGAAGACATTTGAAAACAGTGTGAATTTTTGAGGCAGGACCGAAATATCAAAAAGTGCGGGAATTGTGGTTAGTTGGTTCCGAATATAGAGCAGCGGGGTTAATTACCGAATAGCAGCAGCTTCAGAAATTCTCATATTTTGGTTCCTTGTCAGGCGATTGGAAACATCACAAGCTTCGGCATGATTAATTTTTTAAATTCTCTCGTATATGTGCTTCATGGCTCAACCTTGGATTATGATAACCTGAAAGGGGCTGGCCGAAAAACTATAATATTATGAAGGCTACAATAAAATGCGAGTAGTCCTCATCTCTAGTTAGAAGCAACTTGTAACACTGATCAACAATAGGTATATTGGTCATCACGTTTGATGATTTGCACGACTAGCTTGAATAAATTTCGGGGTCACTGACCAGAAGAAAAAAAGCAGTTGATTAATCGTTTCTTTAAAGCCGATCGAATAATCTGAACACTATTCGCGAGTGAACATGATTGTGATTTTGTGTGATACGTTGGTCGTGCTTAGCATGTGATCACTGGCACAGTGGTTAACACGCCCCATGGAGTATGACCTCAGTGACATAATTATGTGACCATAATATATAAACTGTTCCTTCTGACTGCGTCACTTCGTTTTTGTCCTATAACTTCCCTATTAAGGTTCTTTATAAGCATACAGTTTCAATCTTCGAGTAGGAATTTTAGATAATGCAAATTAAAAGGGGATTTCACTTCACATGCGAGTTTTAATAGTGAAACATGTGGCCAGTTTGAAATGAACCATTAATTGCTACCTACGAAAGGGTGCAAATACACATCGACCGAGATCGTGAACATTACTCACAGCTAAGCCTGAAATAAATGAATGTTAATAGCCATTTGTTGTTGAACACATAAAACCGACCAAATCTGGATATTCGGTGACATCTTTGTATACTTGTGGGTAACATGTGTTCATCATGATTGTGAGCACTGTTGCAATACAATTACTGTGACCTGTGGTCAATGGGTGTCATGGAGTAGAAGAAACTGTGTTCCGTTCTGAATTAGTGTCACTGGCTATTTGGGGGAATTTGCTTCATTCAGCCACTTTGAAGTATGCTATCCGATCTCAGTTTTAGGCTTTCTTTATGTTTTACCTGGGTGCATGTTTCTGAATCTGCGAGTAAACAGACAGGTATATGAATATTAGGGAACATATGACTATAATTTTTGGCCGGCAGTAGAGATAATGAGGTCGTATACAAGCCGTCAGGCGTGGTACTGAACACCTCACTAGAAGTGTTTATCGAGAAATAATCTTGGAAAGAGGTTTGATACAGAGTACACTTGATAATACAACAGCCTAACTTTTTAAGGGTGTGTGGCTGTGACGTCTGTGGATAAAAAACCATGTAAAATAGCTGTCAGAACTATGATGATTTAACATCATTTAGGCAAATCTTAGACTGTTCACCAAGACCGCATTCTAATTGCTGCGCAAAACAGCAACGAACTGGTTATTTGTTGTAGTTAACAAGAGCAAAACTTGCGGGGTTACTTACCTACACTTCCATATTGGATTACCAGACGTTGAACGCACAGTGGGTTCGTATGATGGATCTTTGGACAAAACGTTCAAGATCAACAAACTGTTTGCTAGCTTGTGTTAAAAACCATTGAATGACTTGGATGTGCACATTCAAAGGGTTAAGTTGAACTTTTAACTGCTTTTGGTAATTTTACCCAATCTAGAACGTTGTCTACCTGCAGCGTGTACAGCTTTGGGTTGCTTACAGTTGGAAAGAATTAGTGTCGCTGATGCATTGATCTAAGCCTAAAACGAGACTTAATGATTTTCCCAAAATGTAGCGTCTGTTTTTCAGAAACCCGTGCACACAAAAATAATTCCGCGATCTCGGCGCATGGTCAAATCGAGTTATCAAAATAGTCATTGAAGACTGGAAACATATCGGTTTAGAGAAAACTTATTCGTAAGTAGGTCCTGCTGTTTCGCATGTAATGCTTGCGAGTAATGAAATGACCTCACGTCTAGGGAGTGATCATAACTTTGAATAATTTTCTATTGTTTGTATGTTATTCCCAAGCTTACGATTATTAACAGGGTGCAAAATGTGCTTATATATTAATGTTTTCTGAATACTTTATGCAAATAGCTCACCAGGTCTGACTGTATCGCAGTAACAAAGCTGCTGCTGCCTTGAGCATCAATCATTTGGGGATTGTGTGGTGTCCATGTAGCCTTGCCGTAAATGAGGTGTAAGCCAACAGACTTTTGGGCCAACTTTATGATCGGTAGTGGTAAAGATAGGTTGTTTGGATCGGTTAAGCCATCTTGTTGGTAGATCAAGTTCACCGCGTACTAACTGCGTATACTAGTTGTGGCTCTGACAGTTCAGAGTTGAAATGATGCCATTGCTTCTCGCTTCACCTTAAACTCCATGTCCGGTAAGGTTTTCATCCGTATGCTTCGGGGAACTTCCCATCCGATTCAGTTTAATAGACTCGAGGTGGTCGTGCTTCTATTTGAAGGATGATGATAAATCTGCTAAATAAACCAAAGACATTAAGGAGAGAAGGTGGTAACTTATTTGTGAGTTACTTTTGCGTTATAACTCCATCTCGAGGGAACTCAGTGATCAGTCCGACAGTGTTTCGATAAGCTAAGTACGTACCGTCAACGAAAACACTAGTTGAGCCAAAATAAAATCGCTAACATTTGAAATCTAGAAATGGGCTGAATTTTTATTTGTTACCAACACGTGTGTTGATATACGGACTACTCTAAGTATGATGTAAATGACAACAACAATCCGTAACTAAATTGTCTACCACCAGAGTGCAACACTGTAATTTTGATTCTCGATGACTCTTATTCGGTAAACTTGATAAACGCACAAATGAGTTACTATCTACCAACTATCAGTGATGTACACTTAAAGTCGATATAACTAACAACATGTTTTACGATGGTCATTTTTTGTTCATCCCGTAAAACTGAAATCAGTGGACAGAAAAATAATCTCATCAGAATTAACATCAATATTACTATGTAGGTTTTGGATAAAAATAAAGAGATGAGTATATCGGTATAAAGTGGACAAGTGACAAGACTCCTCCAGACGATCTGGGAAACTGAGGAGGTACCACGTGATTGGTGCCTATCAACAGTCATTCCCGTTTTCAAA
>JTDE01001436.1:3105-21369 GCA_014338405.1 Paragonimus skrjabini miyazakii | reverse complement strand
ACAAACAACAAAATATTACTTTTGTTGAAGCTCACTGATGATGCATCCGTTACGCCGACCGGATTGGTGTTTTACTGAAATCCCAATTCAGCAACATTGTACACCACTGCTCCATCAACCTCACGGTAAGAGGAACTGAATTTTCGTGCACAAACTCTGTGTCACATTCGTTTGTTATTAATGTCCAGCTCGCTCCATTCATGTCCAAAAGTAACAAAGTTACTCCAGCAGATAACCACAAAGTCAGGAATTCTGGAGAGCAAGTTGGTATGGTAAACATTTGCTAACTAGTTCCCATACTAAATATCAACTAGCAAAGGTTTTTTCAGCAGGTTTTGACGATTAATTCGATTTTGATCTGATAAGAAGTTCTAATTGAAATAGAATGAGTGATAGATGACGGAAGTTATTGCTATCTCCGCTCAATGCTTTGGGACACACTGAGCACAACTAACACATAACTAAAGTTGAGCGCTCAGTGATGATAATTCAATTTTTGCTTTGTACAAATACGCAACGTAGATCGACTGTCGCTCGTGAAAAGCAAAGCAGAAACTTATGATGTGAACCCGAAACTGATGTTTATTCTTTGACAGGGTTTGGCTGAAAAAATGTATAAATGTGAAAGCTGTAATTAACCGTGAATGCCATTCAATCAGAAGTAGACACATTTCTTAGCACTGATGAAATACGCAATTTCATTTGAGTTACTTCTGTCTTCGGTTGTTGACAGAACGAAGTTGTTGGTCTTGCTTGTCCTCCGGCATCGATGATTGAAAACACTGTAGATAGTTATTGTCAAAGCGCTCAAAGCAGACCTTCTGCGGACATTGAAAGTGGACATGGGAATTCGTTGTGAATCTGACTCAGCAGATCTACTGCATAATGCGGCTTTATGATTTCGGTTTTTCATCGTCAGCATTTATCTCTAGATCCTCTTATTTGGAAAATGGTTGCTGTAACTAAGCTTAGAGTTTGAATATCTCGCGAATTTCCTCCTTCTGAAGAAGCATCAAACTTGAAAATATCATTGTACTGTTCTTCTTACCACGGTAAATGATATTTGAACAAACATACTGTTGAGCTCAGGCTTCTGAGGATGATTTGATACGTCAAAACGTGGTGGTCTTGTGTTCATTCCTGGCGATCGACAACGCCGCAATTTCGGGACTTGAACTCAAGTGACCTTCAAATAATCGAGTTCTGTAAAACTGGAAGTTGTCTGTTGAATATCTAGATGGACAATTATCGAAAAATGAAGTTGAGAAATTAATAAGCGTGAAGTAAAGCTTCATTAATGATTGTTAGTAGTTAACGTACTTGATAACAATGGACGCAATTGGATTGCAATAAAACAGTACAGCATTTTAACCCGTACAGTCGTTCAGCTGAATACATCTCAAAAAGGAACAAAAAGATTGGAGTTCTATGCTGGAAAATATGGATGTAATAAAAGCCACATATGTCAAACTGACATAAAATAATTTTGTCATGAGTGGCTGAGATTCCCGAGGGAAATTAGCTAGAGAAGACATTTACCTATTCCTCTAGCTTTCGCTTAGAGTTTTACAAGGACGATGACAGTCGGTCATTGAGGGAATTAGATTATTTGTTCGGAATAGAAACCAACGTTGTGAATAGCTTTATGAAGCACGTTTGACAAAACATATAAAAATCAGATTTATTTATGCCAACTTATGCGGCTTAAAAATCAATAAGATTCTGGAATGGTTGTAGCATGATATAAGATAATCACCATTCTCAGTTGTTAGCAGCTTTGCGTTTTGAGAAAACCGTTGAAATTGCAAACCCAGTGACTTCTCCTAGTCGACCAGTTGACTGTCCACCCGATCTCTCTAATCGTTTAGTATAGCGGTTTGTGTAATTTTACATTTGATACTGAGGAGTACATACACAGTCTATCCGCCTACTACTCTTCCTGTTCTAACTGATTTTTTAAACTCCTAAACACTGAGACTTTTAGCCACCTCGAGATACACGATAGCTCGTGAACTTGCCAGCATATTTTTCTCCCAGAATACATATAGAAATGTCAATATCCCTATCAATTCCTGCAGATTCCGTGAAAGAATTCGCAGAAAGTGACCAGCAATAACCTCAGACATATCGTGATCATTTATCTAGAAACAGTGCAATTGCGACTGGCAGTTTTGCGTCAAGCACATTGCTGTCCTATGTTCAATGCAGAAAATTTGTAATTCTGATCTTGAATTGCGCCTATACATTCTATTATGGGAATCAGTAGTCGTGATGTGGACACTTGTAACATGTATCCAAAGAAGTCACAATGGAATCTCTCCAAGTTATTTCAATCACTAAGTAATGAAATGCCATTCGGTTGAATTGAATTCGCTTCATTTAAACGCATAACCCTTGAGTCATGATCATAAACAACCATCCCATAGATTCAGTGCAATTTGCCTCGAAAGCCAGATTGGAAATCTGATTGATCAATTATGTGATCGTCAGTCAACTACTGCTGGTAACTTGAGTTGGATTAAAAACAAACTCACTGACATGGTTTATTATTTTTTATCATGCCCTCAATTAACGGCCAGTGTGCCATCAAACACAACGGCTGCAATAACTTAGAGAACTTAAGTAATAAAATTTGAACAGATAATGGCCCTGGAGAAGTCGTTTTGAATAGCGATGCTTAGACATAGAAGAGGCTGCTAATATTAGTTCACCAAACAAGGTCTCAGCAAATAGATAGAGTGGACAGTTAGGCCGAACTAAATGGTCACATGAATCAACATATTCCACCTTTCTTATAAAAATTACACATAATCAATGAGGTGACATGTAAACTCCTAAAATATTTAGGTTATCAACAAAACATCACTTCCTCTGAAAGGAACACAAATCAAAATGTCTTTCAGGTCTATTCTAACGGTGACAAATTATCCATACCGTAAACTAGTTAGCGTCTCAGCCGCCGTTTTAATTCCACCGGAACGAAATTTCAGGCACATTCCATTAAATACGCTTCTGAACTTATTAGGCAATTGGGCAAAGTCAGTCCTACTAATCTGTTGGTATATTTCGTAGACGTTCAGTCGGTGTCCTATTATACTAGACAGGTGATTATATCTTTCAACTGGTTGAGTTATCCTGCCTCAGTAAATGATATTCTAGAAGCAAGTTTGCCGTTTTGCATTAAAAATATCACCCTCCGTTTTATCAGACAATCTTTTCGCAAGCAGACAAAGTTTTCATGAGAAATCCACTAGGTTCTAAACTGCTGGATATTTTTTTCACTGAGGACTGAATGGGAGTTATCCGCAGACATAGCAGGTTTGTAATAGTGAAAAAGATTTGGAGTGACACTTTAATATCCGGTCGTCACGAACAAATACTGAACAGCCTAGTTCATAGCTTCACTAAATATCGTTCCTGCCCGAATGTAATGTGCAACTAGGAAATCAACACTGGTCTAACGTTTTCAGACATACGCATCAGTAACAACCGTCTGCAGGAAATCCACGTGGTCTAATCGATCCCCGGAATTTAGCAGTTTCTCGCCCGCCCATTAGAAACGCACACTGGTGAGCACATTATTTATACGAACAAGACGCATCCGTATATAGGACAGCTTTCTGGATGAACTAGACCAGACCATGTCTGTACTACAAAGTAATGGTTATCGTAAACAGATAGACACGCCAAATCAGTAGTCGCCATCAGAACAGATGATCGCTGTGAGAAAAACAAAAGTTTACGAAGAGTCACCTGTTACGCACGATATTTTGACGCAGTCGACCTGGTGTATTAATTCGGACCCACGTAACACCCATGCCTTCAGTCACGGGAGATCGACCTTATAGTGCTTCATCACATCATTTCTACAAATTTCCATGCATTTCCAGTGTAAGTTACATATTCAGAACCTAGAGATGCTTGGTCTCTGTTTAGATGGGTGTAGAAATCCGTGTTACTGGAAAATAGAAAAAAACATTGAAATAAGCAGACAACTGAAACTCGTGGTTGTCAGGCAAGCCATGACCGTTGATCACGTTATCAATGCACTGGTTTATTTTAGTGTGCTGTTACACCATTCTAATACGGGATTTTTGTGCTTAGCTGAAGCAGTCACAGATAATCGACTGACGTTAACTTTGTCTATTCTTCAGCAGTGATATGGGAATTTGCTTATGCTCTGGATTTAATAGTCTCTTCAGATCTCCTGACTGACTGTCCACCTCACTTCATTGATTGCTTGATCTGTATGACCACTTCCTGACGTTATAATTTTGTCAATACGGAATGCGTGCATTGACCAGTCTATGCTCCAGCAATACGATTTTTTAAATTATTGTATTGGTCCCAATAAAACGTTATTGATTTTTAGGTGAGGACTCGATTGTTGATATGCTTTTGGTCATTCATACGAAATAATGGGAGGGAAATTGTTGGACGTCAACTCTTCAGTGATTATTTATTAACCAAGGAGATTTTCGCGCGTTCAGGTCTCTGGAAAATGAGTGGCAGAATATGTGCTATGTTGAACATCAAGCTATCTGCGTTGAGCGATACAGGTATTAAACCACAGCAACAATTCAAATCTGTCGTTTGTGTTCAATCTGCTTCAAAAATCACGAGATGGTCTTTATTAAATGCTTCCTTTAGAGCGCTGCATTTAAGTAATTCCACTTCGTCATAGACTCAACACATGTAGGCTGTTGCCTTGACAGTCACGTTATTGTGAATAAATGGTTCAGGTAGTCAATTAAAAAGCATTAATGATTTGAATTTTCTTTGGCCTAATGGAATTTCTTCTTTCGTCGCAATCCATCAGAAACAAACGGAAAACTGGAAAACTGAACATTCCACTATTAGTTTGGTTTCTTTATGTTAACATATCAGTACTTGTTTTTTGTCAGTTTTGCTTCATTTATGTGTGCTTTACGTATGAAAATTATGTTGGTACGGGCTGTCGGATGCTTTTTCTTCAGAGTATTCAAATACCTCTTCGCTGGTTGGTCTACAACTGTCGGGGAAGTTGCCAGTTCCCCGAAAACATTATGTGACCACAAGTGACAAAATTCACTTGTGAGTGACCTTTACGTTTGCCATGATCTTGCGCGGCTCCGGTCTTCACAATCGACCTACGCCCTCGAGACAACTGTTGTCATCCGACTACACACCTAGACTGTACTATCTAGACTTTGTCTGGTCCATTCCTTTTGACCTTGCTTGTTGCTAGTCACAAACCTTATAAATACGAACGGGTTTGTGACCATGTTGTCTTCGGATTGAGTGACATAAAGTAGCTCTGTCCGGAGGTCTGTTTTTTCTCTGTGTCCGTTCGGTAACCTCAAGTAGTTGGGTTGGCCGGGAAGATACTTATTAATCGTGCATATTTTGTAGTCAGTCGTTCAGAACCTTTGAACGTCGTTCCGTTATCTACCGTTTCACTAACCGTTATTCTGCTGTCTGTTTACGCGCTCGTAGGCCGTATACTCAAGATACAACAACAGCTATTCAAAAACACTTCCACAAAAGAAAATCCGCAGTAGTGTCTAAGTGTATTGGGAGACTGAATTTAACTGGAGGTGAGTTCCTCAACGGTCCCCTTATATCGACTACATTAGTGCTTTTTTCATTCCCAAATTGTAGGCGATTTACCAGGGTTATTGTCAAGTGATAGTTAGACATAGGCAGTCGTTCAACTGCAAGTTTTTTGTGCTTAATATTTTCTCAGCAGTGAGGTAAACTATTAATTTTCAGTGAATTACTGAATCCTATTTCATTTCAGATATCAATGGAAGGAATTAGATTTAATTTGTTATGCTTTTATGCTTTCAAAAGTACTGCAAGTCAATGTTTCTTCGCGATGGCTTCATAATATGAAAATCACAAGCGTTTTGTGGGAAGTAAGGAAAAACAAGCAGACCAACTTCCATTGTTCAGAAAAATTTAGGTAGGCCCAAAATTTGTTGACTAGACTTAAACTGAGAGAAGGTCTAGTCGAACGCTTTATTTGGATGTGATACAACTGTAAAGCTTATGTCATATTTTCTATATAGCGGCGGACAATAATTGATAGCCCACTGTATTGGCGTGTTTATCAACAGTCGAACTGTCTCTACTAGAAAATGATGCACTTGTGAACATTTTTGGCCTGAGAAGGAGAATGGTTTGTAAAACATTACTGGTTGGATTAAAAAAGAACAGTTTTACATCTGTCACCTGTATAAGATTTCTGAGCAGTGCAGAAGTATAATTCACATGCGGGGGTGGGGAAAGAAATCGGTGACTTTGTTAATATGGTATTCAGTGGAACATCATATAACATCTTCAGGGAACGGGGAGATTCCAAAGCGAGTATATTATTTGGAACACAAAGTCAACCATGAGAACCGAATCAATAGTATAAGAATGACAGCCAAAAATGAGCGTCGTTAAACACCAGACAAACAGGAAAGGTGGGACAGAATTACATTTAACCTTTAATTGGAAAGCGGGTTTGAAGTCCGGTTTGGAAACACTCCCTTACTATTAACGACCTGTAAGCGCAAACTAAACATTAATTATCGTTGGAGGACATTCTTCTACAATAAGACTGACCGTGCAAAACATGAGCTGTTATACTTTCGGCAGTTTATGCCGACTGAATTCAATAGAATTCGTTGAAAACTGCGCTGACATTGAAGCGGTGTCAACTTGGTCATCTAATGAACACCTGTGTAAGTATTCAATGAAAACGAACAGGAAATTCTATCGAGGCGCAGAACGATACCGTATTATCTAAAGTAACAAACTAAATTATGGATTGCCCGACGTATCTGGACCGGTTAAGCACAAATCAGCGAAATAATTACTTATCTTATTGATAGTTTCAAGATAATGGTTTATTGCCCAACATATATGGTTTCACTCGATTCACTGTGTGGATTTCACGGAACGTGGAGTTTGAATAGACTAAAAGGTGTGAATTCATTCGACTGTGCTTGGTGAGTCAGGATGATCAAGGGAAACCCATTATTATTAATGAGTTTCACCTCTTCTACCTCAGATTACTGGTTCATACTCGGTATACTCTTCACATATGACGTCTAGCTTCAGCAAAACTTGAGTGGTGACAGCATACACATAATGTGAAAAATGTACTTGATGACCAATGCAAGAAAAAACAAAGGTTAATATTTTGAAAATGACCATGCATGTTAGCACTATAACATTAAGTTTAACTGTGTGGCAGCTCAGGGTAACCGGTGTGAAATAAGTTGCTGACAGAATAACCGTTTTGTAATCTATTCTTGTGAATACTACATATTCATCTTTTTTCGTTCCACATATAAAGCGAAAACCTAACAAAGAAAAAGAGTACTAAGCGTGCTGACTGAATATAAAGCGGTGGTGATTGCAGTAAAGACTAGATTAACTTATTACTTGCTAGACGATTGCATTTAGATAATGATTGTTGGCTGTTTGATAGTAGTAAGGATATCATTACAGACACTGCTATATCAAAGTCATATGCATCGACGAGAACCTACCTGGACGCATGTACGCTTAACTAAACTAGCAAGTTTAACAAGATGACCTTACCGCTAGGGCGACAATTCATTTCTAGATTGACAAGGAAGAATTTGTAAGAAAAATGGTATCGGGTGAAGAAAAACTTTAAAAAATGAAACAATATGAAATTAAGAACATTAGCTTGACCGCAAACAAACTACTAGTTTTGACAAGCTACAGCATGAGATAATATTGTTAATCTGCGTTTTTGTGATCTCAAACTTTCCAGTTTGGCAAACGACATTTGCCGGCTAGCAAAACAGTGTGACATAAGTAAAACTGCTGTTGTTTGAACACTAGACATGGAGGCACAAGTTCATTTTACGTACATTATTTTGTAACCTCAAGTTAACGGTGAACTTCAGAATCCATACTCAACACCTGGTGATTCATACACATACAGAACATTCGTTTTGTTAGAACAGTCAAGTTTAATAACTACTCAGAAGCATTCATTCTTCACGGTCAATTCAGTTTTCTTGATATAATTAGGAGATAGTGATTTCTAGAATATTAAGAATTGCACATTGTTCGTTGATATAGGGAGTCCGTTTTGTGTTTTCTATGAATTGTCTTCATTTAAAGTAGTTTCTCCGTGATATAAATTGATAACTCATGTGACTGATTCTATCTACCATCCCTTCTACCTATATCCACTTTCCGGCCAAATAGGGCACACTCATCATTATTTATTTTGCAGTAAGTGTTACAACATCCCCTTTCAAAGAAGTTATTCGCTTTGAAAAAAGCAGCTCAATAGAACACATAGTAGGTTGAACGAACTGGGTGATGAAAGTGTGGACAGTACCCCCTTGCTCTAACTAATCATTCGAAATATGTTCTCAAATAAAAACAGCAAATGCAACAATCATTCGTTTACTCGAAGGTACTCAAATATTTTACGAAGTCTATCACTTCTCCTTGACTAACAAACGTTACCTCAGTTTGTGATTTATTATCAGAATCAAATGGGTTCTTCCATAGAAAGATATGGGACAGAAAAATCAATTCAGTGCTCGGTTCTCAGCATAAAAGTTTACTATTACGCCAGATGACCTGGAATAGTCAGTGGACATAAATCAGTGGTTACTTACGTTAGAGTGCTCAGTTGACGATGATTTATGACTTGTTGTAAACATTGTTGATTGCAGGAGCATGTTAGTTTGAGTCGATTCATTAACCGTAGTATAATGGACAAAAGTAACAACAGCCTCGCGGGGGGCCGTCCCATACTATTTGTTCGCATGAACATAGACCGGTTAGAGTTGATAACTGTAAACCAGAGTGATATCAAGTACAACGACTTTTCCATAATGGAGTGCAGTTGCGTTGGCACCCCTGGATAAAGGTTGACTGCATAGTCTAGAATGTGAAGTATTTTATGAGGTTATAGGCCATGCGGTTTTGCTGAACACAACGCGGGTAGCCCGTGACTTAGCATAACTGTCAGATAGTAGCAGAAATTTTGGGCTGACCATAAACACTTTGACGGGGGACTAAGTGAACACGTCAGACTTTCTGTTACTTCCAGACTTCATTCTTTTGAGGGTTATTTCTAGCCTAAACAGCATTTATTGGGACACAATTCGGGCAGATCAGGCAGCGGTTGGATATTGAAGAGACGGCCAATGCTTGTAGACCATAACTGTCCACTTTAGGGCAGAGGTTGGTTACTTACTCCGCTCATGCTACTTGTTTGTCCCCATCGAACTATGCAGTTGCATCAGTACCTTGATGTCTGTCACGATAGAGTCAAGGAAATCATTACCGAACACCTTCTGAATAATTGGACATGGAAACTGAGAACTGTCTTTAGTTTCATGTATTAAAAATACAGATGTTTACAAGTGAATTCGGAAAGGTTAGTCTCTCGAGACGACCTTAATTGCGGATATGTTTGTTGGTTTCGATTGTGAAAATTCGCCATCATTATTCAGGGGACTCTGCGGTCGAAGTGCTCATACACGTGATATATTGCAGCCAACTCTGCTCTAAAAACAGACTGTCTTTCCTGAAAATCAAATGAACATATGAGTGCGGTTTTATTGGGGCATGGGCAATTTGACCAAATGCCGAGTGAAGTTATAATCGGTGGTTAACCAGCGCATTATTGTTGTAGGTACACGAGATTTCAGAACATGTGACGAAGTCGGTGATGATCAGCAGGCGGTTCGTTTCCGGGTAGAAATTAACGAAGCCTTAACAGATGGAAACCTATTGATGCATGTGGTTATCCTGGAGTACCGAAACGTTTGAGTTCAACTAAATTAATTGCATTTTGGCTGTATCCTCCACGCCAAATACGGCTTACAATATCTCTGAAGTAAGTGTCGTATTCTCTGTTACAGTGATAGAATTAGCAGCATAATTACACCGCCGACCACAGCAGGAGGAAACTGGCAGCCTGCCAGAGACTTCTGTAATACGAGCAGTACATTCGTCTTTATGATACCCAACAAGGTGGTGGGGATCACCTTTAAAACATCAATAAAATCGAAGGGTAGGTTTAGTAGATGCAAAATAAGACAACGTTGCGTCTCAGGTAGGGGGTGGCCTTAAATTCCTTCACAGTTGTCGAATGCTGTCACAGTAACTAGAGCCTTTTAAAACGTCACTGAAAACTGCAAGGAGATTAAAAAAGGTGTATGAAAATGTTGTTATGAGACTTGAAGTAATGAACTTCCTCCGTAACCTCTAAAGCAATGTCTTGGTAAAGGACAGATATTCGTAGTTTTAGTTCGAACGATCAGCCAATGTCATGTGGAAACAATGTACCAACTCTGAATATGCGACAAAATAACACGTGTAATGTTTCTGCGAAGTAAGTGGATTGGAAATTTTTCATTGAACAAAATTGACTAAACTGTCAGGTTAAAGTATCTGCTTCCGAAACATCGAGTCTTCAAACGATAGCTTCCTCCAAGTCAATTGTAGTGCGCCACATCTTAATTGATAGGTGACTAATCTGGAAGTAGCTTTATACAAAATGTTCTATGGTCGTCGTTAGACTGAGACTACGCTATCTTGGGTCAAGGCTTGTGGAATTTCCGTTCGGCTTCCAGTAATGTCATTACTCTCGCACTCACAACTGTGAATGGAACCGAAACCATGACAAATATGAAAAGTATTACCGCTTTTGAAGGACTGTGTCAGAATCAAATCTGTAGATTAGAGTGGTTGAGATGAAACGTTTTGTCGTTTTCAACCATCACAGTTTTATTACTTTGATGTCCATGTTATATGGGATTCCCTCTAGTTTCTTCATAGGCAAATTCATTAGTTTATGTGATCAAACATTCATATCCTATTTCAGTCTAACCATAGATGACATTTTGCAGCTCATTAGAGCTTTCTGATTAAAACCTCATGCATAAGCACATTTTTATCATAAACATCTGTCGGTGGATAAAATGCTTGTCTCGCTTAGATAGAACTGATGGTTGCCTTTTTCATCCACTAATGATTATGTGTCTGCTAGAAAACAATTGACAGCACATAATTTCTGTTCAAGTCATAGGTTCCTTTCCAACTACTGGAAGGGTGAATTAATGATGCTATGGCGAATATAAAAAATAAACCATGTCAATTAATTGTGCTTGTCTAAAATTGCAATGACAACTCACCAACAACAACCTAAAACCTAACCTGAACCAAATTTTCTCAGTTCTAGCTACAAATATCCTGTGGTTGTCTATTTAACGCCAACATGGTGCAAATTTTGCACGTTCTGTTTAAGTGCAATCATGATTTTATAAATTTCTCCAGGGATTTCTTACAAATGCTTCAAAACACGTAGTTGTTTGCTGGGAATTTGCACAATTAATAAAGTTATGTATGATACATATAAAGATTTGTTTTTGAAGCACGTCAGTGAGATTGGAGCTTAGATTGTCACAAATCATGTTATTAGAAAAAAAAGTGATTGGCAAAAAATTAAGAATAAACTTTAGTAAAGAGATGTGAGCACTTCATGTACAAATCGTTGGCCATTAGTTTCAAGCTAGCTCACTAGGTGCGTTTCAGGTTGTTAATTTACGTTGGCTACGAATAAGTGAGTAATCACAAATCGATATTCCATAGTGGCCGTCTTCAAACTTCTGCGCTTTATTCGGCAGGGCTGGCCTGATTGCGATACGTTTCAGCAACCCAAGCCTTCTTCAACTCGATCTAATAGGTACAGGTTGTAACCGGGTGAGGAAGAATAATTGTATGTGACCTGCGAGCAAATATTTTAATCGGTATTCAGAAAACCCACGGTTTGATAAACAAGATGTTTCGGATATTTACACAACGGTTCGCACTCGCCTCGGGTTATCATTTTCTGATGAGTGTATACTTGGACAAAACCAATCATAGTCGAGTAAGTGTAAGGCATTTTATCGATGACCCCGCCTTAACAGTTAGTATGTTCTACAGCCCATGTAGGCTTTTCCGTCTAATGGAGCAAATGGTCAACAGCTACGATGATCCTTCAAACCGTTTATTGACATCCACTATATAAATACAATAATTACATTACACTTAGCAATTATTGATATAACTAAAATACAGCCGCAGCTCCAGAGCAAATATTTATTGGTTCAGAACATAGCAAATTTGAATTTCTTAGTAGGTCACGGTGGCAGACGGAGAGTAGTCCTCTATCAAACTGTCCAGAAAGCGTAACACTTAACGAGGACAGTTTTCAGGAGCCTGACAATATACCACAAGATTTACCATCGGAAATAAAGATACATTAGTTGCATTCTGATATCTTCGGATCCCAATTTTGCCTAAACTGTAATTTTTAGAACCGCATTAAAAATGAGAATCCTGCAGGGAGTGGGCTAAATTTTGCGACAGGATGTCCCATGTGTTAAGACAGGCATAAAATGCACAAAAAAGCGATCAGACAGAATCGGCTTATTCTGCAGCATAATTTTACCTCCTTGTCAAATGCTTTAAAAGTGCTAATTTCATTGTTTTGTTAACATTTTGAATCACTTATCAGTCCTAATCGTGTTCAATATGGCATGGGATTTAGTAGCTTGGTTGATGCTAAATAAAAACTTGCTTATATAATACTCCCAGTTGATGGCTTTCGAATGACAGTCAAACCGGTATTCACGAACTGATAACACGTTAATGTTTTGCCTATAAGTTGAAAGGTAAAGGTGTTGTGATTGCAGAAGATGCTCGGCCTGGGAAGTGGTTTACTGCGCGAAAAACCGTACAGGTTATGTTAAAACATAGAATCACAAACGAGTGCACTCACTTGTACGGCAACGTATATTCATACACACATACAAATTCATTATCGTTCGCCCTGGTTGCACATACCCCATAGTGCGTACACACTATTCTAGTAGCCGGTTCTAGACCACTGTCTTCCTAGCGTTGATGTGTTTTTTAGTTCACAAAAGTGCTTACTAGACTACTCAAAAAGGAAGCTGCCTGTTACACAAATACTAAACTTGAATTAAATAAACAAATCGGTGGGTATCGATTAACCAAGCCCGGTCACCATGTTATCACTTAAATGCAGGAAGTTACGAGGGTATCCCATTTTTTAACATCACAATTATGCACTGTGATGTGTTAAATTAAACTTTTCGATTATCCTTAAACAACTATTTTAAACAAAACTTATGTTTCTCTGTTATTGTAATAACTCACAATATTTCCTGACAAATATTTTTTATCTGACACTTGCTTGAATCTGAAACGTTACTGTTATTCTTGATGCTGCAACCATCCAGACGGATTAAAACGAATGTGGCAATTCACGATAACGTGATCAGGTACTTCGGACAACGTGAGTGAAAAGCAGTCGTTGGAGTATAGGTTTCTATAGAAACAAACTGCATGCAATATCTATGATTATGAATGATAAAATTCGAACAATATGCGTTTTAAGCTAATCTGTTTGCAATGAATCTCCACTGACAATTGTTCTCAGGCGTACGCCTGGAATTTAATACCAACTTCACCATTAAAAGCTACGGCTTGTTTGAATGACTTTAAAACCTCTTGATAAAACAGAAAGCTTCTAATACTATTGGATGGAAGTGGCTTATTGAAAATATAAGTTCTGAAATCATACCACATTGCTAACACCTTGAAAATAGCTTCCAGAACAGTACACGTATGGAAGCTGGTGCATACGAATGATTAGTTATTTTTTGATTAAGTTAGTCGTAATCGTTGCCATCACAACACTTTCTATTGGTGTTTCCCCACTGTTGACAGCTCCCGAGTGTGTTACGGTCTGTCCACGTTATTTCTCAACGGATAATCATCGGAAATCTGTAGTAAAAAGAGTAAAAACATATATTTGGCCTCTAGTCATTCGGAAATTGTTTGCAAATTGAAACGTAAATGCTGAAACTTTATGGAATGGATCTAGAACTGAATTTGCAGCTTGATAGCATCTACAGAATGTCTCAGGAAGATAAAACGGTCGTAGTGAGCATTTTTTCTAATGCCACATTCGCAGCCTTGCGAATTGTTTTTCAAAAAGTGAAGTTGCAGCTTCTTTCGTTCTCCTTACTTTGTTTTCAAATTTAACTAACAATGATTCGGGTATAAAATTGTTCGGGCTAATGCAATCACGTGAACACTGTCGATTTAAACGAAGTAGATTTGATTAACTTATTTTGCTTGGTCAGGAGTCGATGGAGATGCCCAAACGACCTTGTCACCTCACAATCGCCGCTTTCTGAGTGCGTTATGTGAACTTATTAAGAGAGGCAAAAACGCTGTGTGTGAAAATATTGCACAGTACACAAATAAATCTAGCAATGACCAAAGTTTAACGTTAAATGGCATTTCTGTTATTATACGAAATTATTCACCAATATGGTAGTGCACATTGCAAGCGTAAAACCTCAGAAGGGTTTAGCATGTCAATCCAAAAATGACCAGCGGTAAACTTGGGTCGTCTGAATTAAATGTTATCGTATAAATTAACCCAAGAAAAGTAGAGCGAAATTCGCCAGATGTTTGTCAAGTCTGTGGAATAATACAGGTAACAAACAACTCGGCAGCATGAAGGAATTAGTTGTGGTTGTATATTAAACATGAAAATTGCCAAGTGAATACACCTGATCAGAATAAATGAATACTGATGGCACAGAAACGCATTCACATCTGTGACTGTGATTAAAACAGATGACCTCATAATGGCGGCAAGAAAATGTCGTATATAAAAGTCCATGGTTTAAAATTACCGAATGTAAATAAGTCAAATGTCAAATCCAAAGATGCTCACGAAGGTTTTCGTTTGGCCGGCATTTTAATCAGCCATCTGAGCACACCTAGTTGAGTCCAAGCTAGTTTTACGATGATCATCGTTAAATCATGTCTTGTCTAATTTCGAAACCAGCACAAATTGTTGACCCAAAGTCGGTCATGTTCAAACCGGGTAAAAATACCCAGCGTAATCATGAATAATACTGTATAGCGATCGAGCTGTTTTTGAGTGATTCGCCATCAAGCCAACCGTATCACATCTAATTACAAATTTTACATGGGACTCAATATAGCGGCAAACTGGTAACGGGTGACTGATGAGGTCATTCAGTGTCATACTGCAGCCAAGTGCCCGAATGAACAGTGAGTCTTGATAGATTAACGAGGTATGGAGCTGGTCAAGGCAGATCCAAAGGCTGAACAAACTTTCCTGGTCTCACAGGAGTCAGTTATACAGCCGAATTTCAATAGCTTCAGCAGTGGATAGAATTCTACGCATTAATACATTTGACTGGGTGGCCTTAATTTGGTAGATCGGGCAAAATGCCTCCACCACATTGACAGGTTGACTTGATTCCACTAAGTGCGATAGTACGGCACTGTTGACATTCCGTTATTTCATTGTTGAACCCAACTGGATGGTGGTCACATAAGCGTCTGGTCGTGCGGCCAACATAACTGATTCCACAGGAACAACTGAAAGCGTACACACAAAACGAGGTTGTAGAAACAGGCATTTTATTCCATATGCCTCGGCAAAAAGCCGGATTGGACATGACGTGGACACGTAATTTAGCAGCATGAATGTTGTATTAACCACCCTTGTGATTCAACTTGTGACAATTTTAGCTAGCGGTTAGTTTCTGAAGGATAATTCGATATCAACAGTTTCCTTTTCCGCTAAATGCAGCTGGTCCCTTTTACTCCGCTGTTGCAAAGCTCTGTCTATGAACCTTTCCAGTTAGCCAATTTTGTATGAATATTGTACATATGAAAGTCAATTCTTCAGCAATAATTTCATCCGTGCAACATCTTACGGTTTTTTTCTTCGTTCTCAGCAGTGTTACGTTTTTACTTTTCTGTTGCCACACTTCAGTGAAGTCGTTCATACGATATGGAACCTTGAAAACTGACAGGATGTAACTGGAACAACTAGATTTTTTATTCACTGTTATCTATTGCCTATCCTGTAAGAGCAAATATCGTGCCGAAACCCCTCTAGAACATTTCCTACGTACTGGTTATTCCTTTTTTTCTGATTCCGGTTAACTAATTATCATACGAAAACAATCTCTCCAAAACGTTTGAATGATTAACGCCATTCTACTGTCAAAATTTGTGTATATATGTAACCTTATGATTCCCGGAAACCCAATTCCCAATATCCATCAATTCAGTTCAACATCATAGATGACACATTGTTTCAAATACTCACGTTACCTTTTCGCCGTAGTTAAGTTTTATGAGAAGCTGTCCCCATGATCATTAAAAAAGAATAGCTACAACTCATTCAGTGGTACAAGTTATGTTTCATCTCATGATGTATTTGACTTACCTTTCAATAACATCGAGAATTTCAAGGCCAGTTAGTTTGTACAACCCTTGTTGAATAATACATTGTCCACAGTTCCATGCCTACCTGGACATAGCAGCGTAGTGGTTTTGTTAACTTATGTACGTGGATGTATGCATCTCGAGCGTGTTGTAAACTTTATCGATGCGTCAATTTTTGCGTTGTTACGATCTTTTCGGTAAGTCTGGGAAGTTTTAACAAATAAACAAATAAACGACTGGGATTACACGATTCAGGCTTGATCACTAGTCTACAACCCACAGTTCTCAGAAAACAGTAATCGTAAAATCGTCGCTCAAATGGACGATGTGCGCTCAGCAGCTGAACAACGCATAAGGTCAGCTGTCTTCCGCACGTTCTTCGCCGCAAACCCAGCAGTCGTATGCCGAACGGTTCGACCCTCCACACTTCTGTCAAACAACCGATACCTTCGTTAGTTACATTAAGTGTATTCTTTAAACACAAATAAGGTTGCGAATCATCCAAAATTTGGCAGAAATAATCGCCAAATTGGAACTAGAGTTGCCGAGTAAATTAAAAGTAAAATACAAACCAGAAGAAAAAACTGTGAGATAATATCACTTTTTCACCTTCATCAGCCAAAACATATAATCTATAATGTAGAATAGACTGGATGAAACAGTAAGACGAATCAACAAACGGAACCAGAGTACTATCATGCAGACTAAATTCACCAAAAACAAGGCAACTGGAATATTGCAGTGAGTTGCTTTTGAACAAGTGGGCTTATTTTCGGACGCGCGATTAGCAGAGTTTCGATAAGCTTCACCAGATGTAAACCTTCAGTAAATGATAGAACTGTGAAGTAGTTAGATGTATCTATGATATGCACGTTTTCCATAAAATGACTAGCAAACGATAATGCGTACAATCGGTCCTCGGCCAAAGTTTTCATGCACTGTCGAAAAACGTGTTCAAATAACCATTTAGGAATATGCTGCGCCATTCAGTTGGTTAAATTTCATTCGGTTATTTGTAAGTAGCTGGGAACGCAGTCACATTTGGACTGACAATTGCAACCAGAACTATCCACAGTTGATTTGACTATCTTAGTGAGAGGGAGTAGTACCGATTTTGTTTGGCTAGTAGTCACACAGAGGTCACACAATGCATTCGGTTGCTGCTTTCAGTTTTTAGTAGGTCTGCTCAGAGAGCATCGTGTCTCTGCAATAATTTATAATCGGTAAACGATTTTTGATGCAGCTTGTCGGTCGAGTATTGGCCCAAATCTTTTGTTACGACATTCGAGAAAACTCAACGGCTATCCAGTTTTCCATAATGTTTTTATCGGAAGTTTTAGCTGCTTATGCAAAAAGTTGGATCAGTGAATACGCCTAACCCGGTAAAACATTGTTTTAACAAGCGTTTGGTTGTGTCGTATCAACTGTGTGCTTGCAGAGAGCAGGTATCACCCGCTCCATGTTGGTTTGTGATAGACCAATGTCTGAATGGACCAGAGATGTCAGTACTACACCACAGAACGCCAGTAACTTGTCCCGCTTCATGTAACATCACGGTAGACTCTGTAAATGGCAACGCAGTTAGGCAGCTTGACAGAACACAGTCGGAAGGAGCCACTCAAGCCTCACCTGGTGACATGACGTGTAACTGACTCATTGAAATCATTTCGTGTTCTGTTCTGGACTCAAAGCAAACGTTTGCCACCGTATACATTTACAGTCAGAAACCGTCGACCCACTTTGCACACAAAAAGAATCTTTTTAGTATGTTGATTTCGCCTTGATAACACTCAAACCGATTTTATTTTTTGGCCATCTAGTAATTGTTGTTGTCTTGTAATTTTGTATACTTAAGTCATCTGAGGTAAGTGCCAAAACAGAAGCCGTGAAATCTGCTCGTACACAAATCGTATGACTCTAATCCACTTTCTATTG
>JTDE01001435.1:79630-91768 GCA_014338405.1 Paragonimus skrjabini miyazakii | reverse complement strand
CTTGTACTTGATCATTGAAGCAAATGATAGACCAGTTTGGTTTAAGCTAAGATCAGACTGAATGACAGTGATTAACTGTGTGCTTCTCTCATTTCGAAGTATATTCCGATTCTGCACATAGATGGGACACAGGTACAGAATTCGAAATGAAGGATATAACATTTTTGGTTCATATGGTTATCTGCAAAAGAATGGAACAATTGGATGTTAGTCTGGTACAAATCAAACGTTTGGTATACTTAAGGGACTTTGGGCGGCCCATTTGACCTCTAGTACTACGTGCCTACTACGTGGTAGGTATGTACATCTAGGTACAATGTTGTTGATGGACTGCTATTGAGAGTATCCCAAACAAATTAACCCATTCCAGATTGACAATTCATGGAATGAGCCTTATCAACAACAATGTTGCAACGAAGGTTCATTCGATAAAGCAGGATCGTCGTTTCCCATTTCTCACGTTGCTCCTTCAATAGAACGCTCGTGTTCTGCATTATGAATTCCAGCCCACAATGCAATGAGACTTTTACTTAAGCTTTCTGTGCCCTTCTGTCCGATTCTTTTTGATTGGTTAATGGTTTCTGTCGCAGGTTTTCATCCGTGATCATTCCCCCTTTAAACCAATTTACCTCATTTGTTGCACTTTCAATCTTTGTGATCCATCCATGGTGGACTATGATCCTATTTCACTGCTGCGCCAGGCAATTACACTTACTGTTGGGGTAATCGCGTCATCTATTTGTTCATACATTGCACTACGTGCCAACCTACATGTTTGATCGTTTGCCCGCGTACTGCCTGCTTTGGACTGAACACGTCATCTGATAACTTTTGATTCTTGGTAGTACCCGGCTCTTAGTGGATGAAAGCGTCTGTCACCCAATTGTACAATAAGGCACGGTACCGCCCTGACCGCCTACGACCTTGTTGACTTATCTGTATAGTGACTTGCGGGGCATGCGCTATGGTGAGCTTTGAAAGCAGTGTTGGCCCGGAAACCCCCCAAAGACATCTGTCCTATCAGTCGGAACAAACAATATTATTTAACCACACTAGTGGTTCTCTAGAACGCCACAGTGTTTGTAGTCGGTACAACTATTAAACCTGACAGTGCACACATGGAACCATCGATTTACATTTCGATCCTAAAACTGTCCGAAACAATCACACAGCAGACGATCACGTTCGTTGTTCAACAAACGCGGATGTACGACCTTACATATCCGAGACTACTTGCCCCATAGATCAAGGAGTTCATTTTTGGTTCATCACAATATTCACTTTATGGATAGCACCACGAGTCCGATTAATTTACAGGTCACCCAACCGACATGCTTGTCTGGTCAGTCATGACCGACATGTTTATCCGATCTGCTGACTATCCATATTCGGCACGTGTTGAAACAATCACACCGAGTAACATAACTGTTATTAATCGGTCACAGGCTTTATTACGTGCATGCAACAAAAGTAGAATCAGCAAGTCTGCGAAAACATCAAATCACTGGCTCACGTCATCTTAGAGCAGGTACCTACATGGATCCAAATTAAACACTCGGCGTATTTATTTTGAAAAAAGCAGTACATGCGAGCACATAGACCTTATGGTTATTTTTAAGTATCAGTATCCAGACACCTCTGTCTACTGCTTACTCTGCTAGTCTCTGATGGATATCAGGCTAAAATCTTGAATGTTAAACTATCTAACAGGAGTAGGTAATAAAAACATATTTGACTCGATTTGTTAACTTTCATTTTCATCAAAACTAATTGTGTGAACACTCAACCACTATCGCAAGTGAGTAGTGATCAGGTTGTCCGATCATCTCGATAGAAGACACAGTTACTCTCTGTTAATATATGATAATTTTGTCGTGCCTAACATGAGGTCAACGGCGCACTGGTCAACACGGTTGCCTCATGAAAGCGTGGCCGGAGTTCTAGTCTTGGCCGAGAAAATACGACAGCTGCGATCAATTATGGTTGGTGTTCAACTTGAAATTAACCAAGTCCCCGACCATTCATCAGTAAAATTACAGAATGTTTCGCTCATCAAAAATGCTACTTTGAACTATCATCATACAGAAGAACATGGGTTCTGTTAAGTAGCACCAAACGGTAGATCAGAACACATTTTATAGACATTTAACTGTAAAACTTTTGCCCCACCGATGATGGGATGAAAAGACGGAGGAAAGTATTCTCGAGTTTGACGATCTTATCGATTCACATTGTCTGCATTTAACTGACGATTCAAGTCACTACTATGTGTACAAAAGCCATGTCATATATCTGAGGTTTCTTTAAGTTCACTAACGTAAGATGCATACTGTGTTCCTAGTTAGTCTTCTAAATTGTCCTTGATCCAGTCTAACAGTGGCTATCTCTCATTCGTATAAGTGTCAACATAAAATGCTAGGTTCCAGCAACATCCCAACTATCCCCACAATGCTTTTATCTTGAAAATTCGATTTATGGTAGTATGATCAACCCGTACGCACGAGATATTTGCATTATTGACCACTGAACTTGTTCATAGACAGGATATAGTTAACATTTGATGTGTAGATCAGGCAATGAAATTTTTGGAAGGACATTTCGGTTTCTTGAAATTGACTGCCAGCACCCCTAGACTCCACGATATTTTCCAGTTTGTAAGTAACGTCTACCAATGTTCTATCAATCTGTAGAAGATTTACTCAATGGGCATAACGGTAGTTTACGTGCCGAGCCGAGCAGGTGACAAATGTGACTAGGTGACTTTTTATCTCCATATTCTTTTCATTGGAATCAAATTATTGTATATTTTAAAGCGGGATCATAATGGTTGAAATATTTACATCGACCGCTTATACGCGTTGTGCGCGTGGATAATGTGGTATTCGAAAATACTCAACCTAATCCACTTTCAAACGGCTCGTCATCCGTATATGCGTTCGACCCCATGCTTCCAATGAGAATACTGCGTGAAAATCATTACAGCTAATAAACGTGTGTTCAGGAACATAGGTCAAGCCATTTCGTTTGCTCGGATTCTAATCGCGTTCGTTCCCATAGGTATGAGCCCGAGAACTCACATAGTCTGTGCCCAGTGACTTTAGGGATGAGAACCACAAATCGAATTCAGTGGCATGTAAGTTTTTACTTGTGGCAGTATTTTCGGTGAAACTAAGATAAACAGTAAAGTAGACCACCACGAATCATAAGGAAGTTGTGTGTCAAGGTGTAATCCTACTGAAACTTGAAATTAGGCTGTTTTATGCCAAGTCTCGATAGGCTGGTGTTAAATGTTTGAGCTCAGACAATAAGTTCTTCTTGTCTTTTATCTGGACTTAAACTATGACTTTTGTCACAAGAATAAGAAAATACACACGACTCATAGCCAAACAAGTTTTACGACAAGCCATATACTAACTAGTGGAAAACAGGTGGTTGTAAACTAAAAGCGTAGATCAAGCATAAAATTGAAGATACACAAGTCCTATTATTCTCTAATCAGCTATCGTTGCTGTCATTGTAGCAGACCTAGACTAATAGCCGAATCTTGTTAGAAACATTGTCGTTGATATCAACATCCGAGTGCACGTACTTCGGTTTGGCGTAACAACCTGGACATATTACTAGTGTAAAAAATGTTGAAAGTTTGTGTAGAATTTGCCTTGTGTTGACTCTCCTCATAAATGCTGGGATGAGCATGCAGCTTAAAAAAAGTCAGCTACCACTCTATAGAAATAACGCTCAACCTCCTTATTAGTGACAGCTATGCTATACGACACTCTTCGAAGTGTTGTCATAAAATCAGTGTCCTAATCCAGTTGTACCTTTGTCGCGCAAGTTAGTTTTCCCTGTTGTCCGTTTCTAAATTTTAGTAGGCATGTAAGTTTGCAAACACTTAAGGCAACCGACCAAAGACATTTCTGTAACCTGCGGCCCTAAAGTATAGCGTGTAAGCTGCGCAGTTTCAAAGTTCACACACTATTGTGTATTGGAGTTCCGTCGCGCAGTTGGTTGACTAATTTGAAGTTCCTCGGTATCATGACTTTTTCTGCCAAGCAGTGAACACATGTGTAGCAACTATAGTGAATAGTATTTCTGGCAGTCGCACTTCGTTGGTTGATACTTCTGACTTCCAAAAAAATTGTTTCACCAGGCTGTTAGCTTATAATTTCCGTCCCGGAAATAAAGACACAGCTCGCTCCATGTCTTGTTAGATGAACATACTTCCTCTGTACAATCTGTTTTCCAGGATCGGTAACAGTACACGCGGTAACCTCGCTGATTCTTTGTTTTCCTGGTCGTACGAAGATAGGAATAAGACGGATTATCATTCTGTTACACAACTGTAACGAATACCAACATAATCTCTCTTCGTTGAGGTCCTCCAGTGTGTGTTAACTAAAACGGAAAATTACTTCACAGAAGTTTTCGCGATCTATGATGTGTACAGTTAGACAAAACATATCATGATTATTCTTTGTATTCGCTTTTTGTACTGTACTGTAGGATACTTGCTCTAGTCTACACCTGTCAGCCAACGAAAGATGTGACACTGTTTTTGGTTCCTAGTTTTTCTGATAGTTGACCTTACTTTGTGAATATAACCAGAATGTGTTAAAATTTCTCAGGAAAATCGTCACATCTAATGGGAGATAGAGAGATCCATAAACGTTTGATCTTACAAATCTGAGGACAGTTTCACCAAATGTCTTTATGTTCATGCAAGTGTTCCGACAAAATGAAAGTAGAACGTACTCAGTTGGCATCTGTTTAGATATGGAATTCCAATATAGATGGAGTGGAAAACAATGAGAAATTAGACGACATTCAAGTGCACCCAATTCTCAGATTTGTGTGGATTTGATTTTCACGTTTACAAATATTCTAATCACTCGAGAAGTGTTGCTAAGTTGAGCCGAAGCTGAAAACCTAGAGTCTCCCTTGGTAACTGACAGTGACGTGGTGCTACCACTTGTTCAACTCGATAGCACGGTGCAGTATTCAACAACTAGTGTTCTTGAAAATGACATTATAAGTTGTTTCGTTTCATACGAACTCCATACCAACGCACTGAAAACCATCGTGTGACAAAATGTGTTCCACTTTATCCTCAGCCGAGCGTTTATCATACATCGTGTGATAGCAATCTATGTACATTCTGAAGAAAATGAAACAGATCACGTTGTAAACGGTCGTTCATATTCACGTTCTATGTCTCGCTCGGCTAAGCATTGTTAAATTTTTATCAAACTTATCGTTTGTCCAAACCCCAGCGGGCACGAATTATTTAATTCCTGAGACAGTAGGATATAAGCATGAGGATACTGACCACGGTTTACCAATTTTTCAGATATGCAATGTCTCAAGCTAGCCCACGATCTCGTCATACACAGTCAGTTTTTCGGTTAGCTAGCCATCCTGTGCTAGTTCATCGGGGGGTTAACGCGAACTCAAAACCTGAGTGAAATGCTACCAAAAGGGTTATTCCGACTATGAGTCGTTCTGCTTCACCATGAGTAGACGACTTTGAATGTGTGAAAAGATTTGTGAGTAGTTATCCCAGTCAAAAGCGGTGCGCAGCAGGGAAACAAAGATTTTGGGAGTGTTGCGAAGATGTGTTCGTTAAACTTTGATAAAGGGAGATTTGATCTACAATGCCATCGATGCCGACGTTCTGGTGACCAACTAGCCAAAACGATTATCAACCTACAGTCATCTGTTTATGAGTCGATGTTTAGCGTGTGGATAGGTTGTTATTACAGGATTTCTGATTAATGCTCGATTGAAGATAAAGTAAAACACATTTTGCTACACGATAAATTTTAGTATGACTGAGCTGTCGTGGATTTCAAATGAAACGAAGCAAATTATAATACCATTTTAAAATTTATTAGTCATTGACCGTGCTATCGAGTTGCACAGGTGAGAGCATTATACCACTATGTACTTATGCACCTATAACAAAGACAGTCTACCAACTGAAGTGACCCTTACCCCGATTTCATTCTCAGTACAACGCTCACGGAAGAACGTAAAGCTGGTCATGCCCATGTTGAGTGTTAGCTCTTGTTATTAATCATATAAATTTAAATCAACCTATGTTATCACTTAAGCGAATGGAGAATTACAGTAGAAATGTTAGTTAGGTGAAACAACGATATTCATTAAAATAAGTTGTGTGCTGTGAAATTGTCGCACAACAGTTGACAGATTAACAATACAGTAGTCGACAACCCGAGCTATCTATGCGCTACTTCCTAAGTTAATTTCTATGGATTCTTGGACACCCTACAAATGGACATGCTAAGATTCCCATTATTGGTGTTCATCAGAATTAACTATCTTCCTTCTTTGCATAACGTCATAAAAGTATCCCATCTATTCCTCCATCAAAGGTATAGATGAAGTTAGTTGCTGGTTTGGTTTGTTGAATTTCGTTTATCATTTTATCTTAAAACACCAGGAGTGATTTAACATTGTGTTCCTTACTGTAGTACACTGAGATCGGTAGCGTCTTTCTAAGTGACACGAACTTCGTAGCACTGTACCTTCGTTTGCCAGTTAGCATGTGTTTGCCTCTGAGAAAACCTGAGTTGTTATCCTCTTCAAAAAGCAACCAGAGACAAGCAGTTTAACATGGATGAGTTATAACCGATTTGCGATTAACAAACCCGGAATATTTATCAATAAAGCTCAAAGTATGACCATTATTTATCAGGGTCGCATTTAAGTGATGTTCGTCTCGTTCTTACCTATATATCTTCTACCCTATGTGATTCGGTGAACGGAACAGCACGGAGTGATTGTACCAGACCCTCGTGAGAAACTGGTTACAAAGTCACTACAACTGTTACCTCTTGAATATTGTACTGTCAAAAATCGAGATACGTTTTGGAGTTTTTTGAGATTATGACAAGTACCCTGTCCAGCCCTGTTCCTTATAAATAAAAATAAGTATTTCTTTCAAATAAACATGTGTGCTACTTTTGAACATTTCAACTGTGAACAAGTTCCCGTCGAAATGCGCTAAATTTAACACATATTTAATGCATTTGTGTGATGTTTTCCGTAAACAAAGTTAAGTCTAATGTTTTGTAAACAAACCTTTTCCCAATCAAATAAACGAAACTTTTTAGTCACAAATGGCTTTCGATTGTGAGAACTACAGTCTGTTGGTATTCAGTAGGTGAGCAAAAGAGAGGATATGTATGGGCCTCAGTTTATTTTAAAGCCTTTATATATAGTGTGTTCCATGAAGGCGTCTACACATGTCAAACTATTGAATCTCAATTGCACTGACCTTGTTGAACTTTTGGGTGGATTTATGTTGACACGCAAATGCCCATCCATGTGTTCGTTGTTCTCTGCAACATGTTTCACGTCTCGTATCATCCAGCTGACCAGTCTGCTGACCTTTGTGAACTGATCTTGAGAAACTTCTGTCTAATTTTAACGCGATATCATCGACTTTCTCACTTGTTATTTGGAAAAGTTTTGTACCTCAAACGAATAACATTTCTGTGTTCCTTGTCTTGTTCAAATCCACTCCACAAAACACAAACAAACAACCCAGTTGGAAATGAGCATAGGGCAACATCTAATTAACGGGCTTCTTGCAGGTTTCAGTACCTCATTTTAGTGAACGTACTTTCTTCAAGTAAACAGCAGCAAAGGTTGTAACATTATAACCGGTTAGATGCCAATTCTTCCACGTCCTGTGTGAGTTACAAAGCTTTAAACTCAGGAGATAAACTCAGCCTACTGTGACTAAATTACTGGTGGCTTCTCTCAACTGTTGTTTGCCACACCGACCGCGTCCTGTGGCAGCGCACTGATTGGCCGCGACTGACCTTGGAATTTAACCGCCTTGTGTTCCAGTGATTACAATTGTCGGTCGTTTGACCATCCTCCACATTTTACTGAACAAATAGGATTTGGTACGTTAACACTGACCGCGTTTCTCTACTTAGGCTATAAGGCCACCACACCTACGACTTAGGCATCATGCTATCGTTTACTAGGTTTGGAGTCTTGCAGAACTAAGATGATACAATCACTTACATGGATTTAGTGCACTGCATGTGAAAAGTAATCACTAGCTCTTTGGGATCGTTGGCAGCAGACACTTTGGGAATGATTGTACTTATTAACTGTAATGCAACAAAATGCCATTTTTTTGGAAACTCACAAAATTCACTTACTAAAACACCTTTTCGAAGTCGACGACAAACGGCATCTTGATATCCCATGCACTGGCAGTAAAGAGAGTATTACTGACGCATTTGACGTAATGAGTGAGTTATGGGGAACGTGTTACCATACTTACATGGCGAGATACGGCCTCACGAATTTGCATCTGCTTCCTGCTGACAGTATGAGCGATTTTTGGTCGAATTCAGCAAGCTATCTTTGACTGCCGTTGCAACAAGATCCCCACTTCCAAATACGAAAATGTAATAGTCTTAAATTTTCTGGTTTCCGGTATTCAGATCGAACAAGCCAATGAAAAACTAGAATCTACTTAAACCCATGAAAAAGTTCGACAACAGAAAAATATCACCAAACAAATAACCATTTTTTCACATAAAACAAACCAAATCTTGGTTTTATTGAGTTTCCATTGGTTATTTTACAGACAAGATGCATCAGTAGAATAAGGAATTACAATCGGTGCCGACGCCTAGGCTTTCCTGTTATAGCTCATTTGTTTTAATCCGATGCTCGTAATAGTAGAATTCGATGGTAAAGCACTGTGCTTTCCGGATTGGTCATCACGCTGACACGCCAGTTTACTTGCGTCGCCGACACTGATTAACCACAGCTTTCTGCGAATCATCGGTTGACTTGTAATCGATTCATTTGTCTAATCAAACCTGATTACGACTGAAAATTCTGAAAATTCTTCTTCTTTCTATCGATGCAAAATCTAACACTTTTTAATCAATGCGTATTGCCATATGTAGATAACTTGAATGTGTTGTACAATAAACTTGTCTACAGTCAAGATCTCAAGCACCACTGGAATCACTAGCATCTATTGACAGTTCTACCGAAGGCCACCGTTTGGAGTGCTATGGCTGATAGCTAATGCCAACCTCCACTCTGTTTTGTGCAGCCGGACAAAGTACGTCATTAACGATAGTCGGCGATTTCCCTCTTAAAAATGTGCTCAACTTATCTGCGTTTATCAGCTTCATATATGTAAAAACGGTTTCAGAACAGCCGAAACTTGAGGATATTCCAAACACTTCAATGTAACGCACCTCTATGGGAATTTGTTGTTGTATTCTATGACGGAATGGAAGACGGTTCTCTCAGACCAACTGTATTTGCTTCAGACACTTTGCAACTATCTTATACAAATTAGTCTCAGTTAGTCAAGGAGGCGTTGGATGTAATTTTCGTGGTCATTCGTTTCAATCGATACGTCCGGGAGCGATATTTTGAACTTTATATAAACTGCAACCTGTCGTTTGTACTAACAGGAATTGTGAAATCACGCTATTCTAAGTAAGAATACAAGGTATACTTGCTTATAATTACCTACCTTTCCAAACCTTGTTATAATCAGAGTCAGCAACATTGCGGCGTATGCTCTGGATCGCCTTTCTGCAATCGACCTAACAACAGCAAACAGTAAATCCCCTGTAGTGGTCAACCTCGTGTAGTATTTAGGCAAAACGCTTATTCATGGCGAGCAGGTGAGATGGTTGACAAAGCAAGATCCATTATTATCGAAAATAAAACGTTTTCTGACGAGTGGATAACTTTCGAAAGTTGCCGTTAATCTGGAACTATTTGTGGTTCAAAAAGACCAAATGTGTTTACATGATGGTCGCTCTTTCTGGGGCTTTTGAATAAAGTCGTCGCATAAAATGTTATAACAGTTGCTCCATGAGTGATGAGAATGGAGACCATTACAAGAAGTCATCATTGGTGGCCAAATGTCTATTAAGATATCAAGCAATGTTTGCTAGGCTCTGTCAAGTGTATCAGAAGTGTTGTAACAGCAAAAGACGATCGGCCTGGGAATTCGTTTATTGCGCAAACGCCCGTATAGGGTCATGTCAAAAATCAAACCACAAACGCGTACACTCATTTGCAAGTTAGACATGCATTCATATACATTAATGTCATTCGCTTTGGTGGAACTTCTGCCGTAACGCGTACACACTATTTCGATAGTCTCCTCTTGTCCGCCGTCTTCCTGGTGTTCGCAGCTTGCCCTTTTGTTCCTGAAGGTCACCTGTGGGTAACATACTACTTGTGAGTAGTATACTACTCACAACGAAACTGCCTGTCATACAACAGAAGTACCGACGTAAACTTTTGCAAAGACCAATACATCATTTCCGATGGATGGAGAAACCACGATAGCGGATGCATGCTGAGTACTCTGGTCCGATCTACTATTCTGTAAGGCAAAAGTGGATCCACTAGCCTTCATAATTGACCAAGGTCCACTTTTATCGGTTAGGTTATGGCTGAGACTCATACAGGAACTCGTCATTAGTTTGTCTTGTGAATTACTACTAAATATATTTCCTCTGATATCCAAGGACTTTTCTCAGATTTTCTGCCCGTTTAATCCCCAGATTGCTGTTCCTCATATTATACTACCTGACCAATGAATGGTCTATGCAATTAAGGTCCGTCAACTGTTAAGCTTTTCGAAGCTATAACTACTGATCCTATATCCTGAGCTGCTTCCCTACACATGTTTGACCGCCAGTCCGACAAGTTTCTCGGTAGCCGGCGTGTCTGGTCAATGGATTGATTGCCTAGCGAAATAGGGAATAGAGCGATAACATACAGACGCGTTGCATGGATCCAATTGTACTAAGAACGATTGAAGTCAAACCACTCACGGCTAACTGTCATGCAGTTGACTTCATTCGAGGAACGGGACATCAACAGGAGGAATGACATGAACGATATTTAAGACTGGCATCGAATAAACATAACCCGTGCTCAACACACATTTGCAACAGCAGCCGCCGGTATCCGCAGGCAGTGACGCTAGTCTGCATTTGTTAACTAAGTGAGGCTCGATTTCAATAATTCGACAGACCTGGAAGCTAATGTCCTCGGTCAAACAAATTATGTGGGTGTTATGCGTGCACTGAAAGAGAGCGTATAGTACGATCGCTCATCCCCATTACACTGGCGACAGCACCTACTATAACATGACCGGTAGCTGCGGCTGTCAATTCACCTGAAATGTACAACCAGTACCATTTAGATAGCCAGTTCGACAAACCGGCTACCGACCGGAATTTTGATCAGGAAAATGCAGCAGCCGTCGACTTTCAGTGATTCAAACGCCAGAGCAGTGGAGGGCTGTTGTCCTAGGTGTCACCCATTGCGAATGATGAAAGCACTTATAATAACCCACACCCTTGACTTAAACAAAAAGCAAAAGACTGAGTCTTAGGAAGCGGGCACACTGAGACAATGTCATTATAACTGGCTATGCCTGTATCAAGACGTATGTGTCAAGACATAAGGGGGGATTATAGAAGACGAGAGTGGAAGGGTCAAAGAACTCAACCGGATAGGATAGTGGAGAAGAGGGAAACAACAGAATATTCTTACCTATTCACTGTGCAGTATGTAGCAGGTAGGACGACCCAGTATCTATACTCCTGACCGATACCGTTAACTTGACGCGGTGGTCGGCCTTGCATACTGCATAGATCCGGAGGGTTGTGTTGACTATGACTTCGGTCCTCCCAGGTATAACCTTGTCAGATAAACTAACCGGGAAGCAGTCGGAGGAAAAGCAAATATACTCGTAGGGTTGTATATCGCACTTCTGACAGTGTAGAGATGCTTAGGTGGTGAAGCGGGAACCTATGAGCATACAATTAAACTGTTCTTATAGTTCCGGCACTGATGTCTACCGAATCAGGAAGGAAGAAGCTTGAAAAGGTACCGTCAAACAAAGAGTACTTTGATCGCATAACCGTTAACCCTCATTGCTACTGTATTGTCCAATATGTTCAGGCTCACAGCTGCTATGGTGAAGGTGAGGATAATGATAATATCCGTACTGCGAGCAATTATGGTTAGCTGAGATATCACCAGGACACTCAGATATGGACAGCGTTACGACTATGATCCACAACAAAAACGAATATA
>JTDE01001435.1:58299-79530 GCA_014338405.1 Paragonimus skrjabini miyazakii | reverse complement strand
TGAGTGAGTAACAGTGGACTAAAACTAGTGTATTTTCTTTCAGACCGAAGGAAACAATCTCCTTCCAACCCCAAAAATGGGGGACCAGGAAGATTAAGTTACTTAGACTTCTACCTATTCACCTGCCTAACACAAATGACTACCAGCGTGATCACTACACCGTCCAGTTCAACCCAGTCATCATTATCATCATCATCATAATAGCCATGAGCCTGACCAAAAGGTACTGTGGCTCGGGCCGCCGTTCACCTCAACAGTGACGTGGAATATCTTAGAAGAAAACGTTACTAAGAAGGCTGAAAATTATTGAGAGAAGACTAACAGGAAGAAGTGGAAATGGTATAGATACAGGTCCGCCATTGATTGCGACACATTGCCATCTCGGATAGCGTCTCTAACCAGCGGTTTGAGTGATCACGAGGACCCCATCCACGCAGGCGACATCTACTCATTTTGCTCAGCGGAGCAGCTAGGGTCTTTATACTTGGTGACCACGTTGTTGCCTGACCACCACGTGGTTTCACCCAACTGTTGGTGATTTCATTATATAATGCCCGGTACGGCAAACAATCAGATGACATACGGAGTACGTTACCCAACCATCGCAAGCTGTGTACCATAATTAATTGACCAATTAATCGCGCATCCCGAGCGTTCCGAAATACGCGCCGGCGAACTGCCACATTGCTCACGCGATCAGTCCACTTAATACGGGCCAACTGGTGGAGACAATAATGGTCAAACACAGCAAGCCTGTTGATATCTTCTGTGTGAACAGGCCACGCTTCCGAACCACAAAGCAAAATGGAACGCACACAGGCATTATATACCCTCCCTTTCAGCGACAACCGGACGTCTTTACGACGCCACAGATGACGCAGTCTAGCAAGGACAACTTGCACTTTTGCTATCCTCGCTGATCTCACCAGTATTATTGCAGGCTGACGAGATAGTGCTACACAAGTATGTGAAACTGTCCACAGTCTCAAGCGGATTACCTGTAATGAAGAAAGTAGGAGTTGAAGTGCCCCAGTCATGAAGCAACACTTCGCACTTTGAAAGTGCAAATCGCAATCCATACAAACCAAATCGGTTGCTCAACCTGTCCGGCATGATCTGTGTGTTTTTGGCAGAGGGGTTAAGTAAGACAATGTCGTCCGCGTACTGCAGATCGGTCAATCTAGCGCCAAGAAGAAGCTCAACACCAAACCCACTGTATTCCCGAAGCGCTCCCTCCAGAATGTCATCCATGACAAAATTGGTCAGGAAGGAGGAAATCGGACACCCCTGACAAACACCACTAGAAGCGATGAACGCCCGAGACAGTTGTCCATGAACTCTCACCCTGCTTGCAGAGTGAGCATACAGTGATCTCAGTGGATTCACGTATTTTTCTGGTACTCTCTTGCGAAGGAGACAGTTTCAGAGAACGTCATGAGCAACTGAATCGAAAGCAGTCATTAGGTCCAATAAGACCACGACTCTCGGCTGTCTGTAACAGTGCCGATGTTCCAAGATCCGTCGCGAGGTAAAAATATGATCAACGCACCCTCGACCGGATCGGAATCTTGCCTGTTCTTCGAGTATCTGACTTTCTCTGGGCTTAGTGGACGGACGTAAAATGAGGCAGTGAGTAACCTGGACGCAGTAGACACCAAACTGATGCCTCTGTGGTTGTCACATAGACTTCAAGCCCCCTGTTCGAAAACGGGAATGACTGTTGATAGGCACCAATCACGAGGTACCTCTTCAGTCTCCCAGATCGTCTGGAGGAGTTGTCAGTTCTGACATCAACCTATCCCCACCATCCTTGAAAGGATAAGAAGGGAGGAGGTCTGGTCCTGGAGCCTTATTACGCTTTAATAACTTAAGCTCCAGGACCACTTCTGCTTCCGACGGAGGACCATCTGGAGTGCAATAACTGACCATTCGGATTCCGTCGTCCACATGATCTGGTTGAGGCCGGCTGAACTGTTCTTCAAAATGTTCAGCCCATCTGTCAAGTTGGCGTGATTGACTGGTAATAAGTGAACCATCTTTTTCACATATGGTCTCACTTAAACCGACTTCACGGTCAGTACAACCACGGATCAGGGAAAAAGCTTTCTGCTATTCCCAGATATAAAGGCTTTTCCCATCTTTTTTGATTGTTCGACCAAGTATTGCCCACGGTCTTTGCGCAAGCAACATCAACAACCCAGTAGGTTGTCAAAATTCGTAACCTGTCACATCGAGTGAAGTTTCAGTCAGTCTGCAATGGAAGCAACTAATGCGTATCTGGAAGTTGTGGTGAGTGCGAAAACTACCTCAATAAACTCTGCATGGACCATTACACGACCTTTCACCCACTTTGATTATTCCCAGCAGACCTGATAAATCGGCTTCAATAAACCATGCGGATTAATCAGGTGGTTCGAATCTGTGAAAGGAACGCAGCTGAAGAGGATCTATTCAATCCTTGCATTAGATACATCGGTGGATGCTCTCGAATACGTTCGAATAATCTCTTCTGTGGCTTGTCCCACGGTAACAAGCGAGACGGTAAGCACAGTAAAGAATGATATGGAAAGGTAATGTGTCTTTCAGTTGAGGACTCAAAACGGGTGTGTAAATGAAATACACACGCACTCCAACTGCAAACTACGTATTGCTACGTTTAATCTCTTGACTGTAAATTCGGTGGAAAATGTGGTTAACTTAAATGAAGCTATGTTGGAGGGTACTTTTATAAGCTCCTTCCTCCAAACTCGGGAGACATCAGGGTTGTAACTGTAAATACGTTTTTGCTGTATGCTCATATACTCCTACATCATTACTTACGTAATCCTTCGGTTTACAGTTATATAATCCTAAGAATGCAACTATCCTTATCTGAGTGATTCTCTCCCGCCTATCTGACATGATCAAAACTGAAACAATCAAAGTCAGCATTGTCCTTTGGACTAACACAGCACAGAAAAATGACCACCAGTCAAAAGAAACAGACGAGGGCAAGGCCATAAAATTTTTACAAAATGTAGACGAACATGTGTTCTGTCCCTCATCTACAAGTTGCTTATGCCAGACTTGTGAGTAATAAGACTCAATCGATATACCGATCAGACTGATTACAGAGAAAATATGGTAACGGTCAATCGATTAGATTCCAAAGATAACATCAGTTGGGTCAATCCGAATTGACTATCATTAATATAATTATTGCCACATCGTATTGTCATCCTATGAATGTATTCTGCGATTACTATTATTTCCGAAAAACCATGGCGATTAACCCTTATAAGTTAGCATACACTCTCTTTTTATGAAAATACACTCTCATCTGTGAAGCGTAATAACATAGCTGGACATGAAATCAAACTCTGGGTAATATTCCGCGACACCTTCATGAGTAACCGAAAGCGTATCGTTCAGTCCACAGAAACTTTAGCTAATAGGCGTCATAACGCATTCTTGTGAGCTCAAAAGCAATAGGCTCTAACATTATGCTAACTGCGATAATCCCAATTTCCAGATTTTCTTGTTGTCTTTTTCAGTTCACTAAATCTTTTAGGCTATGATATCCTTCTTGTTTATCTTTGTGTCCGCGTAATCAGAGTCTGCGAAGTGTTATTCCGGAGAATGTTACGTACTCCGAATCTTTACAGAGTTGTATTCAAGCGCATTAACGGACCTAAGTTTCTTCTTTTACCTAGAAAATGCAACGATATTTTCAAAGTAATCGCGCACTATTTACACAATCGCTCAGCTGGTATGAAGTGTCAACGGTCAACACTGGCTCATCAAATGCCATTCTCTCCTATGACAATAGAGTCAATTAATTTCAAAACGAACACAACTCACCCTTGAACGTCAACTTTCAACCAGCCCAGTCCGAAAGGAGACATCAGGTTCGAGTTTCACTCTCATCAGAACTTATCAACGGCAACGGAATCTGTCTTCCGACTCTAGTCTTTACAAGAGTGATGTGCAGCTTCAATTTACTTGGTATCTACGCACGAGGCTATTCATCTTCCATCCTCTACCTTGGGCTGCACGGCATCTCTTTAAACTATTTCTTTGATAAGATTTTTTAACTATGTGGTGCAACATAAATATTTTAATTCCATGTGGACTTAATCTCTTTAGCCAATTGATACTTTACCAGTGGGATTTGGATCAGCAAATGCTAGCTGGAATTCGAAATCATCTAACATTCCTTCCGTGGAACTAGTCTGTCCTTTGCACATAATGTACCAGTCGTTTAAGCCATGAATAAGCCAAACTCTAAATGATATATGAACTATTGTACTGTCATGCATTGTAGCACACAGCTGTTTTCATCCCTTTACACCAAATGTTATGCAAGTCTGTCTAACAACGTTGATCTATTCCATTTAATAAGCAAACTTAATTTTCAGAATCCAGGATAAATTCTTTATTTCTCACTTTTCACAAGCGCAATCTGAGTATAGAAATTTCTGAACTCTATTTAGTGTAGATTATACAACCATCTGTATGCCAGTTTGGTACTAGTGCAGAAAATGTACAAAGTATACTATTGTCCTGAGAAGAACATCAAATATACATACAAATAATACAACAAATTTGGTTTCCAACTTTGTCTTCCGAACACAGCCCCAATTAGTTAAGCACAGTCAAGTTAATAGATGGTATACATAACCCATGTATCACTTAGGATACCACTCTAATTGCACATACGTATTGGCTCACTATTTGGAGATATCAGTTACCGATATACATAACTATAATGAAAACACCATGAAAGTGGCAAAATTATATTAACAGCACTAGGATAAACATTCGCTTAATGGCGGTTAGAGTGTGTTTGCACAAGCTAATAGTTGAAAGGGGAAGATTTCACGCAGTTTGATTGCTCTCTCGTTCAACACATACACTTGCCTTCTTTGATGTTCTGCGCGCAGATCATTGGAAAAGTGAGAACCACGTGCAAAGCTTCGGTCACTGTACTGATTGGTTCGAAGCAAACTGTGAACACAATGAGTAGGACGTACACCCAAGCCGCCAGAAAGGCAACTGGCCAAATTACAACTAACAGTAGAGCAAGCCAAAGCAGACTCCAACAGACACGGGAACAGGAACAATTCATGACCCACACGTCAGTAAACGAATGACCAAGTTAGTCAAATGAACAGCGAGTTGAAAAAGATTGTGACTGAAATGTGTTTTCACTAGAACTGAACGCAGTTATAATCGAACGGTTGTGCAGTTCGAAAGGTCACGCAGTCAGGGTGTTGGTGTCGTTTACGCAATGAAGTGATTTTGTATCACATGTTGCGAACAACGCAAGCCAATTGACCCTGTAATTCAAAAATGTAGCTGATAACGTTTGGCGCGTAGGCTGAGACGCAGTTTAACCCCACATGACTCGTACTCACCAATAATCAGCTGACCGATATCTAATCCGTCTTCCTATTTTCTGTTGATGTTGGAACTGAACTGCATCTTTCTTCATCACAAGTGTCTATTCACTGCACACGATCCGAACTGAGCACGTGGCTGCCTATTTTGGCGACCAACATTCGGTCCCTTTGCAATATCGATCTACTAGCTAGCGTAACTACCAAGCATCCAACTTAATTTAGCCTGGACGTAAAACAGTCAGATGAAATTACCCCAGGGTTCGTGAACAATTTTTACAGGATTTTTATTCACATTTTAGCTACTTATTTCTGCTTGGTGAACTAACCAAGATAACGGACTGCACGTCGGTGCGCTTGACCGGTACAACTGTATAACTTCATAGTGCGAACAAGTCAAAGAAAATTATCAGGTTGTCTGCCATGCTGTGATGACGTGGTATTGTTTGTTTCCCGTTGAAAATTCACATACTCATGGTTTCACACAAGTTTGAAAGATGTTATCCCACGAGTAAGAGTGGTACGTAAATATTTTAAAATGAGGGTAGAATTTTAGATTCTTCTGTAATCGGTCGATAGTAGTGTGTACTGCCAATGTCGAGTATCTGTAGGACGACGTACATTTAGAAAATATCAACAGACTTGATTCGAATTCCGTCGCACGACCGTAGACCAGTGGATAAAACCAAACGATCGCAGGTAAAATTTGGGCTGACATATTAGCCAACGTCATTAGATGTATTCTGTTCAAAACAGATTTGGTAGTACTGAACTTATCAAGCAGTAGGCTGATTAGTGACCCGGCACTCACATGAGAATTCGTAGATGATGTAAGATTTGGCGTTCAGCGGTAGCGGTGTTTTCAACGATGGTGTTGGGATTCGGGTGGTAATAAACAGCATGACCAGTTGGGCTGCATAGAACTTGCGTGCCATAGCCGCCGTGAGACGGTTTTTCAACAGAGTGGCAATGTCATCACCTGTGTATGGCAAACGGAGATAGACATTTAGTTTGGGAACTGTTGAACACATCGCAGCGGCCGGCTTTTGTTTGCTGAATTTCTCAACAAATGCCGGTGGATAGCCATTTTCTCCCAGCGTGGTTCGCAACAATGACATCTTTTTGGCCAATGTTTCTTTTGAGCAAATTCTTCTTGCGCGATAGAACAAGGTCCTCACCAGACGCCGCTTGTACTGGATGGGCACAAAACTGTGAAAGTTCAGGTACTGTCCAGTCCAAGTGTGTTTCCGATAGACAGACCGCAGTACGCAACCGTTGTTCTGGCGCTTCATGAGAATATCCAAAAACGTCAGGGTTTCATTCTGTTCGTGCTCAATGGTGAAGCTTATTTTGGAATTCAGCTTGTTCGTCAGTACCAAATTGCCCCCGTAATTGATGTGCATGGATGTGTGTGAATGTGCGTGTGTTGGTGTGGTTGTTGATTTTGTTGTTTAGCTTCACAATGCCCACTGAACTTTGCTATATAAATCCACAGACTGCAGTATGTACCTGATGAGATGTAGCGAAATGTGCTCGAGAGATACATTGTGCAAAAAACTGTTTCTGACTTCTCTGTTCAGACATCGTTTATGTATGAGCGCGTGACAGCAGAGCAATGGGTAAACGGTCATAGGTTACTTGAACTCCGAATTAATCCTAACTAAGTGCAATGGAATTCTAACTTCAAGTATGTCGGCCATGAACCGATAGCACTAGAAACGCTGAGGAGGTTATAACTGAAGGCTTTGTGGAGGGTCTTTGTGAAATGAGCTGATAGCTCAGAGATATTCACAAACAACATCACAGCTTTCGGTATTCAACAAACCTGCGAGCAACGCCTGGGAATGAGAGTCAGACTGTGATCACAACACTCCTATATATCACGGACTTTCGTAGATAGCGTTTCAGGGAATGGGATTTCAGCTTGTGTGTTTTGACTCGAATTACCGATGCCACCTTCACGCTTGGAATCTTGATAAAATGGGTTGCACGGAATGATAAGGCGCAGTACGTTTTTATACGAACTGTTCCAGGCACCATATTAAGTGGCCACTGAGAATCCTGAACGATTTTCTACCATCTAGGATGAATTAAACCTCAGTATTACGAACTGTTAAGTTTCAGTGAAAAAAGAAGTGAACTGAACTGAAGGAGGACTCCAGTGTTAAGCCAGCTATATCAAGAGCGGTTCTTAATCGATCGGCCTTTTGGCAACGTCTTCATAAATGTTTTTACTGTTTCGTACAACAATAATATGCAAGTAATGATGAGATGTCATAGTGCAACTAATTTGAACTCTGGGCTTTTTAAGTCACGGACAGATTGTATAAACATAATGCTCCACACATATTTTGTGAGAACAGTTTCCATATGACTTGTCAAAGTTCCAGCAACCACTTAGCCAACCCATGGTATGATGAGCTAATTTCTATGAAGCAACAGGTGCACTGACATCATTGGACGATAGGTTTTAGGTTGACCGTAAACTCTACAGCGTTGATGTTCATTAGTTGTATTCTCTCAGTTGCTGTAGCACCAGACCATTCGGTTACCTACTGCTGTCTGTTAGAAAACATAAGTATAAACAGACATTAGAACACATTTTATAAAAACATCAGTGCTATTTTGAAAACATTGGTCTAGTTTGCACGCTGGTTTGAGTTGAACTCTGAAATTATCGAGCTGTTCAATACAACGTTCGGAAATCAAGGTGATTTGTTCTGCTACAGTGTTAAGCTTTTTATAGATTTATGTGGCACATGATAAGCAATACTCAAGTTACTTTGTCGACGACAACACAACACCGTAATTTGTTAGACTAACCCTCAAATTTAGGATTTTGATTTAATTCAGCAGCAATTTTCGAAATACTATTCAGTAGTAGGGAGTTTGGTTAATTTAAAGTTGAACACCGCTCACATCTAAACGCTGATTTTAAAATTAGATTGGCATTATGGTCAGCTTCTTTTGAACAAAGGCATTATACTTGAGTTTCTTTTATTGTCAGAGCTTATCCCCCTTGTTGAACACCGATCATGTTCTCATGAGGTAACCGTGCTGATCATTTTGCCACTGACCACCTATTAGATACGACTAGATTATCGTAGCTGAACATTCGACCACTTTTGCATGTAAGTAACGATGAGCCCTACCAAAATCGAAACTCAAATCTAGCGTACCTTCTTGAAGGGAACTGGCTAGGAAGTTTATGTGAATACGAAGGCTGCTATCAGGTGTGATGGATGTTCAAGTTGAGATCGAATTATTTTGCTGAAGTTTTCCAAATGAGAATGTTGGCTTATAATTCCCCGGTGGATGATTTATTAAACATAAATGAAGAGAATCCTCAGGTTTCGCTTCTTTGATAACAGTTATCTAAGGATAATTTAGTAACAGTGTCTACCGCAAATGTTCACCTCACTTGAGGTTGCCTGATCGACCGATGTGGTCATCGGATGAGCGAAGGTCAGCCAGTTATTGCCAGTCAGCTTGATGAAGGACGGAAGCTGATTGCAATCTGACGGTCTTCGGAGGCTGTTGTTGGGAGTACAACTGGAATATGTGACTACGGTTTATACTCAAATGGTAGGGTTTGAAATGAGTAATTAGGCCGGAATAACGGTAGCGTGAAGACAAACATTTAAAACACTCAGTTCCCAAAGCAGAGGAAAGATATATATTACGAGTTGTTAACATTTCGATTTACTCTCATCAGTCGCTAGTGTAAAACTGGCAAATTTTCTGCAAAGTAAACACAACAGCAACAAGTGAACGGAGCATCCAAGTCGTTACGACATTTCGCGCGCTAATACTGCAATCAGATCCATGGCAAGGAACCTGATTATGTCAGCATCATATGTTCACATAAAACTGGTCAATGTTATCTGAGTAACACCGCTTTACTAGTTACTAGCAGGTCCGGATTGCGATTACTTTATAAAAGCTTGAACCATTTGAGTGGATCAATTAGAGAGCCGTTTGTTAAGATGTGTTTGGTGATCAATGAGACCGGGATCTTTGAACCTGTTACAGTCAGTAGGTCATTTTTTTGAGATCGCAGTTGATAAACGAAATAATATAATCCATCAAACGTTGGTGCGGACACCGATCTTTTTCCCTTACGCAGACGCATTCACTGCCTTTGCCATGGAACTCAATGCAATGTTGAAGCACGAATGGTCGAAGTAGCTTACCTGCTCCGTTCATTAGTTGTTACTATGTGCAGTTTGTATAAAATTTTCTGGTTTTACTTTAGCGACTAATTAGAGTAAATCGAAATGTTAATCTCTCTTCACAAATGTATTCTTTCTGTTCCGACCAAACAAGACAAAAGCCTGGTTGAAAACAGTTGGCGTTAAAAAATTAACGCGTAGCATATAATGACATACTATTGCAACGTTGTTAACCCTGTGTAACACACGCCTTTTGACTTAGGAGCGTGATTTAGTAAAAGCTCATTATACCGACACCTCACACAAAACCTCGATTGGCCTTCTGCGTCAGCAATATTGACTGGTCACGGGTTAATTTTCTTGTGTTGTTGGCAGGACGGTAGTGGCGCCGGCCAACCTACTATACACCTCCCCACCTTCTTTCCTAATGAACACACAGCGTGAGTCTCACTCACTCAGACTGTGGAAACATGTTTTTCTGTCTATTATTCTTTGACGGACATGCTGATGCTTGGTACCATGAACCTCATTAAAGCAATATGGGATGGATTTGAGCGTTAATTCAACATCTTGGCTTCGTTGCGAATCAGAGTACTTGATAAACAGGGAGAGGGTTGTTGTAAGCGTCACAACATTTGGCACAGAGAAGCCATTGTTGCACTCCATTTGACTTAAACGTGCTCTGTCATTAACTGATGCCTGTTTGATGTGTGTCAAGCTCATAGCGATCAACACAACCGGTTGTTCGTCTGCAAAGAGCGAGATATTCTTCCAGGAGCCACTTCTTCAAGTGACGGTGCCGTTCAGATTATAGCAGTCCATGCAAAATGACCGTGAGAGAAACCCGAAATAAAGTGATCTGACTTTATGTTGCACTCATGCGTGGGAAGACCTGTATAAGACTGCATCAGGACTTGTTCGATTGCGCGGTGTGGTGGTTCTCCAGTTTATGTGCATGTACCAGTAACCCTAAATGTTTTGATCGCGTGGACTTTGACTTACGGATTTCAGCATGGAGGAGGGTCTTGTGATGTAGTGTGGTGTGGTGTGACTGACCGACCGATCAAACAGTAACCTCTACACACGATACACTCACCCTTACACAGACGTACGCACATAAGTTTGAATGTAAACATGCGTATTCGAAATGAACATCAATAAGACCTACATTTACAATCGAACGGATATACATTATCCAGACTTGCTGAAGAATCGCTGATGTTGTTAAAACAAGAAGTTTGGACTCATTGGATTACTGTTGTTCCATGGCTCTTGTTCATCTTCCAGGGTGTTTCCGGGCAATCGAACTTGTATGACACTATTCGAAACAATGTGAATACTACAAAGGTGAGTGGTCAATTCAATTTAACTCATATAATTAGTAAAAAGATGTCCTACATAATCATAATTTAACATCGTATCGTCCGTTTTTCCTATCGGTTGATATAATTCATACATCTTGTTCAAGCAGTAATGTTAACATAGTGTCGTTTCAGTCGTGAAATATGAAGGCCAAAGATTACGTTGAACATGACTGAATATACAGTACGACATAGTGTCACAGCGGTCGAGATTAAAAAGGAGCTAACATTGAATAGAACTGCTGATAGGTATGTTCGTTTGCCTACAGTGTTCGACCTGAAATCGATCTAGTTGAGGCTAATCAAACATGAGAAATCCGCTTCTCTCGGTCTACACTCACCTGTTGGTTCTGATTTTAATATGTAAAAACGTTGAATGCAGTCACACCAAGCATCTTCTCTGCCTTCAGTGTTCACTCACGTTTGTGGTCAAACTACGGATTTCTTTTTGCCAGCGGATTTTGCTTGGGGGCATTGTAGAAAGTTGTGCTACACCGTTTCCTTTTTCCTTCTTGGTGCATTACAAAAGCTTGGTAAACGGCGTCTTTCGAAAAGAAGCAACCTTGGCGCATTGGTCACGAATCCTTTCATTCTGGTCCCCGCAGTGTTGATAATGTAGAAGCCAAGTACAATTAAACAGTAGTGATGCGTTATAGCAGAGGTGACAAATACACGGCAGAGGTTGTAGGTTGCAACATGTAAGCGAGGCTGTACGACAAGATAGTAGATGGTCTGATGACAGAATACAAGCATGCTAGAGGTTAACTACTCAACCAGATGGACCCCGGGGTCTAATCCTATAGGATTTACACAAGGCCAGGTTTACGGGCTAATTGGAGTGTCATAACTGGTTAATCATGTAAAGTGTCCGTTGCACAAACACACGTAACTTGACCTGACATGTACCATAAACAACTGATTCGATTGATCATGTTACTGCGGTGAAACTGTTGGGACCTAGAGAACAAGATCAGTCGGGCCTATTCTATATCGCACAATTGAAAGAACGGGGTACGATGATACAGCATCAACAACCATAATTGTCTAGCAACGCGGGCCTTGTAATCAGAACCACCAGGCTAACGTGGACACAAGAGAGAAGACTATGCCGACTTTCTCTGCACTATAAGTTAAATTTCCGGGATCTCATGGCGCCCGACTAGTATGTTATAATTGACCACATAGTTGAGCGCGATTGAATAATTCATGCAACCTCGCAGTTTTAGCTACCACAGTGGAGTTCTTCTACCTTTGGTAGGCTGAAGAGTAATCGTACTATGACCTGTGTTTTGATGTTAAACAGACTAGGTTAATGATGGAGACAGCAGCTACTTGTAAACACGTTGAGCACCCTTCAACTTGACTTATATCCAGTACTTCGCAATTATAAAACACTCACAGTAACTGTGCCGTCTGCTAATACGTAGCTGACATGTCATCCGATGCTTTTGGTGATGAAATTTTTGAACAAAACAGTCAGAAAACAAAAACTGCTAGATGCAGGCATTTCTTATTGACTCATCAGTACCAAACCTACAATGACATGTTATTGTAAATTTGGTACTGATGAGTCAATACAAAATGCTTGCATTTACCAGTTTTCGTTTTCTGACTGTTTTGTTCAAACTTCTGAAAGGAATGAACTGCTTCAAATTTTTAAAGCGACGAAATTTTTGTCGACATTTTCTAGTCTTTTTAAATCGGTTATTTTCTGTGCGCTGTTCATGCGGTATACTAATGTGTTCTGGCTCACATGTGTCCCTACCTACTTACGGAGTAACCTCTGATCAGGTTGTTTTATGACTACTACACGGAAGTGATACAGGCTCATGATGCTAATTTACGTCGATGGTAAGATAGTGATTTGTAATTGAACATAGATGGCACAACCAGACTGGAGACATTTAGAAGCCAGAAGTCGCACCGAACGAAGTTATCGGCAGTTGAATAAAGACTGCTTGTAGACGACATCGAACATAACCATGATTTTCTCGATAGTAAATGTAAATTTCCGTCTGAATAGGGACGGTTGGCCAATAGGAATACAAAACACAGGTGTACGTCGTGACGTATCGTTTGGACTACTGAGTCAATGACCCTGACTGACTATTGAACTTCTTGGGTTATAGTCTGGACGACGTTGAAATTTGTCAGATAACCAGCCGTAATCCTAGTTGATCTCGTCTTTGTTCAGGCCTGAAGTGGAACAAAAGTACTAATTGCCAGCGTTGCAAGGTTACATATAATGTCCTGTAATAACAGTTAACAATAATTTCCCCCACACCAGAGTAGGAAGCTTCCTATTGAATGACGGGAAAATTCCAGCAAATCCGATTTCTCTACTACGTTAAAATGGATGTTGCTGCAGTTAGACTGTCATAGCAATGAACATGTGAAAGCAGAAATCAAGACTGGCTAGGAAGAAGTGGTGTGCTGATTCAAACTGACAAGTAGTCTCTGCACGTACATAAACATAGCAGGCATGAAAATAGAGTGCAGTGAGAAATTAAAAAGTGAGACTTTACAGAATTAGTGGAGGCAAAAGTGGTAAAATTAGATATACTTTATAGACATGTGATCACTTTGTCTTGAAACCTGCTAACTAGCCGTGACTAGACATGTTTTCTATGGGGTGACCGATTGGACATTGGCCTATACTAACCAAGTGTTTGAGTTAAGATTTAATTGGGTGACTAGATTCAGACGATGTACTGCGTAGTCACTGTGCACTGTCGTATAACTGCTGAAATTAAGGTATTCTAGAATCCACCGAGTCAGATGTCCGCTTACAGTACTGTCAGACTGCATTGTCAGGCAAAAAATGACAGTCTGTACAACAATCAAGTTGTAACCGGTCATCGGATACGGCTTTTGAAGTCAAGAGACACCTACTTACTCGACTAATAGTGCTGAGTAGACGGTCAGCGAGATGTGTACAGGGCGAAAGCCACAAACAATGGACTATCCAGCTAAAATGTTCGACTGATCCATGCTTGGGGGAAGCACGTCACTCGAAATTAACACGTCGTAATTCAGCATCCTTGTCCAAATTATGGTGCTTTCGAAGCGAGAGTGTAAACCGCTAATCGTACGACCACACTCATTTATGAGCGCTGTTCAGGCTGGTTGATCGTCTGGACTTCAAGTATAGTGATCATTCCAATAACTCAGGGCTGTGATTCACTGATGTTCCCCAAGCTAAATCGTATTGTTTTTCAAAAAATAATTAATCGCAATTTTGTTTGAATAGGAAACCGAACGCAGAATATGAGGGTAGATCAACGGTTGATAACGATTCGAAGACTGGATACCGATACAGGATTCATGGAACCAAAATAAGTTCCATGTACACCCGGTAGGTTTTTACTTCTTATCAGAAGGCCCAAAGACAAAATCACGAATGGAGTATTTGATCGGTTCACTTGTTTTGGTCCGGCTTGTAGCACATTTCAAACGTCAAAACAACCTTGGTATGCACTGATCGTTTGTCACAGTATTTGTTTCCCTGGGGCTATACCAATTAATTGCGTCACCTCAGGGATACCAACCATCGATAGCATTTATGTGCTCACATTCGATTCGTGCAAATGAGTAAGTTGGTCATCACGCAGCCGAAATTTTCCGGGGAATTATTTGGCCATGGAAATTGGATGAACCAGAGAGTGAATCTCAAGTGAATTAGACTTTGCTGTTCAAAAGTTACTGTAATTTACAGGAGCTGGAAACTTACGTAGCCTACGAAATATCCGTCCATTGCACCTGAAATCGCTACTGTAGCCTTCGAAAACAAACAGCTCCCCTCCGATCTGTGTTACCTTTCGGGATCCCGTTTTCATGTCTCCGTGTTGAACCATTATATCGTTCAAACTGTTTGATGTGCTCCTCCACAGCCTTTTTGTTCGCTTGAGATTCACTTTTTGGGTCCCCTTGAGCTATATATCCAACAGCTTGCTAAAACCGAATTCTCTTCGTCATGACCGATGGTCAATTGTCGAAGTTCACGTATTGACAGCTAAACCATCAGTCTGGGTGCTTCATTTCTAATCACGATGGTGGTGACGACTTTGGTTGCTAAGCCAACTCGGTGTAAACAAAACCGTGGTATTGCGCACTTAGCGTGTATTAAAGTTACCGCGGCGGTGGGTCTTGGCGACAGACATATACGAACCAGGTGTATTGGCTTGATACCTCATTCCCGTTTACAAGTATTTCAGTTCTATTCTGGAATTTTGACCGTTTTGCTGTCAAAAATATGCAGCCCCATTGAAATAGCACTAGCCGTGATGGGCGGTGTTGTTCACATAAACACTTGAAGTGACCATTTTGATTACAATTTCATGGAGGTGTTATCATGTGTACATCGTTGATTGTGAGGTAGAGCCTAGGCGAACTACAGGACGACAATTCGGAATGGGATTGGACAACAAACTAACATATAAGATAGGTCACTCATGAATCACCATGTTAGCATGCCAATAGCCAACTATTTGTGTACAACACGTCTTGTGAAAGATAGATGTAACGAGCTACCATAGTGTACCAAACAGGCCAGTTAAAGAACTTTTGTGATCCACAATTAGGTGCTTAATGATTTCATGCTATTTTCATAATTTTGAAGTGAACAAGGTTAACTTCCCTAGCTAGTCTTGGGTAGTGATATTACTAGTATAAATTTGCAACCCTCCCGAATATATCCAAAAATTATGCATACCCTTTATAATTTGCTAAGATTCCCAGATGTGAAATCGGTTCACTTTATAGTTGGACGCACAGTGTTTGCCGTTTTTATCGATGTTTAAACTCAAACCGCCACTGCAAAGTCGATTTCCCCTTTGTTTGGACTCATCAATTAGAGATATACTGAACGGAAAAATCAACAAGTTCTCACATACGTATATCCCTGCAAAAATGTTCATAACTTTAGGTGGTGCACTGGTTGAGCGATTGTAAGCCATAATGCGACTGATATATTGTAGACGATTTTACTGTTCCTTCGAAAAAACAACAGATCCGTGTGCTGGATCCCCTCGTGGGAGACGACAAACACAAAACTGAGTGTGTTCAAAATAAGAGAGCGGTCAAGGAAATCTCCCATAATGAAATATGTTTTCACATGGGGTGTAAAATGAACTGGTCGAATCCTCCACTCATGCCATAGTCAAGGCAAACAAGTAGTATAGAATGATGCGCGATCATTCATCTGTCTTTTAATCACTCTGCATTACGAGGCTCTGGACTTAACGTATTGTCTTCTGCAGTAGAAGAAAGTAAATTTCCATAACTGTGGTGTTAGAGTAGGCATTTCAAAACGGGTCCGTAATAGCTTTCTCGAAACCAATCAATGTCAGTTCGGGAGACATGCGTGGTATTACGATTTTGCATTGTCACATGATTTGTGTATATCCAACAACTTGTATACTGCAACAAAAGTTATCTACAAAATAAGTCCAGCTGCAGTACGTTGAACTTGGACGAAGCGAGAGGAATTATTTTGAACGCTCCAGACAAGACCTGAGCTCTTACCAGAATATTCAGTAGGTCTTTGCAGTGCAGTGAAAGGTCTTTGTCAGTTCTAGAACCAAACAATAGCAGATGCTAGCAGATATCTGAATGGGCGAATTTGATATCCATCGGTACCCTTGGTAAAGGTATCACAATTCTGGTCGACTTTATCTATTCGCGTGCTCCCAACATGGTCCGATTTGAGGATGCCTAATTAGGCAACACAATCATGACGTTGATACCAAGTTATTTGCCAGCAAAAGCACTGAATGAACTTGCTACTACAGAGGTTCATCTAATTTTCTCTCTTATTTCAACAACAAATTTTTGACAGTGTTTCGAATACTATCAGGGTATCAACGTGTTTGTGTTCCTTGTTGATATTTCAACTGATAAGGCGACTAATTGTTGTCAATCCTGTCCGGCATTTCGAAATCTGAGCCATTTTGCACCGCCATTGAACCCATTCGTTATTATAGTCACGCTGTTGGACGAACTCATGCCGTTGGTTATTGATTGAAGTCGTTCTAAACGATATGCGCAGTGAGTGTTCGACCATAGTAACAACTAGATATTCACAAAATCCAGTACTTTCCACAATAAATAGAAGTGGAGATAATTATCATCATAAAGAGAGTGTTTACTAATAGGTTGGAAAAAACACCTAATTAGCCACTTGGTTGTTAAACATTGCCACCTATTGCGCAAACAAATGTCTGAGGGTTTAAGCGACGCTTGAATAATGATTACCCATATTCTAGCGAAACATTACAAATTCATAAGTACTGAAAAATCTAAACGTTAGTTACAGTTTCTGTGTGAGAAAGGAGCAGCAGTATTTCGAAGTTAATGAGGTACAGAGAAAGTCACATTGCTACTGATTCGGTAATTCAGTAAGCATCGGAGTGACAGGTTCAGGATTCATTAAAATGCTGGGTATTCAAAGGATTGGTAAACAGTTGCATTATTTGGTGATAAAAAACAATGACGTGTTTGTAGGACATGTTTTACTGTTAGAGATAGATTGAAGTAGATCTGAGGGAAGACGACAAGTGACGTTCTGCAAGATTTTGTGAGCAAGCTGCTCCTAGCATTTCAAAGGGAATTTAACAATAAACACTAGTACAACGGTATGAATATCTTCAGGTGTTCGACGTATTCCATTGAGAATCTGTCATCATCATCATTATCACCATCACCATCGTCGTCATCATAATTTTCAGCCTTCAAACCATACCTCTGCGTACAATGACTCAGGTTTCTGTTGGTCCAGACAATGGTCTACGAAGCTGAATAGTAGTAAATACGTAGAGGTTCCACTCCAAGATCTTCGGAACTTCTGAGTGCTCCTTACAGAATATTGTCCGTCACAAATTTGAAAAGGGAGGAGGAGATGACATACCCCCACAGGATATGGAGAATGCTTGAGACATCTGCTCCTAAATGCTTATTGTGTACACAGAACGGTCATACAAAGGCTGACAAGTTGACTTAATTCATTGAGAATTCTTTGCGATGATGACAGTCACAGAGAGCATGTCTGGAAACCAAATCGAAAGCAGCCTTTGAGTCCAAACATATCATGGCCGTTGGCTGAGAAGGAGAGTGCCGATGCTTCAGTGTCTGTCGCAGGGCGAGGATATGATTGATGCAATCATGACCAACCAAAATGCTGTCTGTCTTTTCTTACCTGGTCAGTTTAGACGCACAATACCATCTTTGAACAATGCTGAAAATTGAAGGCTCGGACCTGGGGCTTTAATACGCTTCAGTATTTAAGCTTCAAAGCCACTTCAGCTTCCGACAGATCATCGTCGGAATAAACCTAACTAACCATACGGTCTCCATTATCCACAAGCGAATAGGTTGACTCAGACCAGTTAAACCGTTTCTCAAAATGATCAGCCCATCTATTAAACCGCAGCAACAGGTTGTAGATTCAACAGTCACTTTTTTCTCGTAGTCTCACTGACATCTTGTCGACGGTCAGTGCAACCACAAATCACGGAAAACAGCACCCGTCAGTTTCTCTGAGGATTGCTCGAAAAAGTAAATCTTACGGACACTGGGCAGACTCCACAAAAACTAAAATTTCTGTACATGGCGGCTTTCGTCGTATTCGGAGTCAGGGTGTATCAGTCGGAATTCGTTTACATGCTCTACTGGACCAGCAGAAAACCATTTCTGTCGTATATGTCAAACTCCTTTGGAGTAGACGGCCTCACAAGAGTTATACAAAGCCGTCGTGATCAACGCTCGTTTGATCACTCTACTGTTGTGACTTCAACAACTTAACTGTCAGCACTGTTTGATCAGTGCTTCGTGTACCTTAGTCACTCAGTTCCCAACCAAATACTTCATGTTTATTAGCAGATGATCTCTGAGTAGATGATAAAAGGAAGCAGGCACAAACAACGACCTGACCTACATAAAGGTCGTTACTCCAAACTAAACGACTGTCTTTAGTGAAGTGCGGCCACCGACAGCTGACGGTGGTGTGATCGATTTACTTCTATGGATGAGCTGCAAATGGTTACCTTTACGTGACGCTTTGCCGTCATGTGGGATGAAATACTCAACTGGGTATATAGAAGCTGTGGGATGCACATAATTTTAGTAACTGACTCCCACTGTCAATACTTCACGCATGAACACCAAAAATATCACTTGACCGTTTCAAGTCTAGTGTACGATGATCACGTTCATTGCACCAGCAACCATAACGATATCTGAGTGCTCAGTTTGTCCAAAATCAAAAACAGTATCGTAGATGGCGGTCTTGACACCATCCCAAAAATTGTCTGTTGGAGCATTTTCACATATGACGAACAAACAACGTCTTTCTTGTCTGTGTTGACCGACTTTGACTGAAGTAATACTACTATGTAATTTGGCAGATAAGTTACTTTGATAGAAACCAAATTGTGAAGACACTCGTGTTCCGCTGTATTTGCCTAACGATAGCAATAGTGTGCCTAAACACTACAGATGCTCTATTAGTCGAGCTAAGACGTCAAACCGGAAGCGTGGAGGTTTTCACTCTGACTTAACTACTAAGTCTGATGGCACATAGAAGTTCATTCACTGGGATTCTGTCGAGTAGGTTCACCTCTGTCTTAGATTTAAGTACAATCTGCAATCCACCTTAACAATGAGATTGAGCTTCGCCGTCACCATAGATCCTGTACAAGAACCGCTGGTCCATAGCATTATCCGAAAAAGAGTTCAAATGAAAGTCTACTTGTAGAGGAGCGTTTCAGTGACAGAGCACGCATCCAATTCCGGACAGAAGGGAGTGCCTGCCAGAGCAGCTTCCTAGCACATTTATCGGGGAGCGCAGATATCAAAATATCCAACGTTTATCAGCTATCATTGCTGGAACATAGGTGGACTCATCTGTCTGGGCAACGATAACTTCTGAAACTTCACGGCTGCTTATGCTGCCGAAGAGGTTGACTTGAAGGACTACGCCCCGAGTCTTTTACTAAAAGTCTGACCTAAGGTACAACAGGATACAGGGTTTCTTTGGGGGAACCAACGTGGAGCCAGTGACTTAAGAGTCTGACTCATCTGGCAGTGAGTGACTTGACTAGCCCGATACCGCAGTCATTAAGACATTCTTTGCTTTGTTGCTTGCAGTAGGTTTTTTCGAAGCGACACCGAGCCTTTGGATTACACCGGGCGTTTTCCGACCGTACTGGGTAATATGTTAGCAGTCAGGGTCAACAGTTAGGCGATCGGTGTACTTTGTGTTTGAGGTTACCGTGTTTGACCTTCATCTTCCTGATCCAGATGACAGCAGTGCCGCAACTACGAAAATGGTTCTGCTGTATGCCCATTAGATTTTGCCTAGCTACCTAAGCACTCCTTACAGGTATATCCTCTTTTCGTCTGACTGCTCCCCCTTGACCTACCTGACAGAGTTGTATCCGGAAGTACCGAAGTTCTAGTAAGCACATCCATCCGAATAGGTGCAAAACACGAGTTTGATTGTCATATCACGGTGACGGGAAAGGTTAGTGTGACCAATGTAGGTATACCTATGTTTGGGGACAGTTGAAATGAGACAGCGAGGTGGAAGGTGCTTTCCGCCGAGCTACATGAAATGCAAATAGCTTGGTCTACCGGCAAAGCCTCAACGTTGTGCAGTGATCAGTGATAATTTGGTCGTGCCTAATGTGAGGTCAACTGCGCAGTGGCAATCACGGTTGCCTCATAAAAGCGTGGCCGGAGTTCTAGTCCTGGCCGAGAGAATGCGACGGCTGTGATCAATTATGGATGATATTCAACTTGGCAAGGATATGCACTACTGACGAGTTCTAACAAGAGCGAAACTCGACTCTGTTGCTTCTTTTTGAAAGGGACCGACTGGAAAATCTGTGGAAATGCGAAAGCTGCGATCAATTGTGGATGATGTTCACCTTGAATTTAACCGAATCCCCGACTACTCATCGGTAATCTTTGTAAGTAAATGGTTAGGCTTGTGATTACGATAGGCAGCTGGTCTCCTGAAGCGCGATGACCGGAGAGATTTCAACCGGACTTGACACCTTTGATGTTATATGCGCCGGAACACCTTCGAGACTACGACTTCGCTTATTACCGACATCTTTGATTCTTTCTGATCACAATTTGTGTCTTCTGAAAGCAGAATTTCTCTGAATCGTTGATTTACTATGTCGCTTATAAATTGTGTCAATATGATGTCTTCAGCTTCCTCTGTCGTAGTTGTTGAACAATCACGCCTTCGAGCTAATGTAATTTGACGAGTAACAAAGATTCTTGAAGGTTCCAGTTGCCGATAGTCAAATATACACA